>VYZW01059109.1:171647-189679 GCA_013401315.1 Balaeniceps rex | reverse complement strand
TCCAGCTCTGGAGCCCTCAGCACAAGAAGGACATGGAGCTGTTGGAGCGGGTCCAGAAGAGGGCCACGAAAATGATCCGAGGGCTGGAGCACCTCTCCTACGAGGACGGGCTGAGAGATTTGGGGTTCTTCAGCCTGAAGGCTGCGGGGAGACCTTATTGCAGTCTTTCAGTACTTAAAGGGGGCCTATAGGAAAGATGGGGACAGTCTTTTTAGCAAGGCCTGTGGTGACAGGACAAGGGGTAATGGTTTTAAACTAAAGGAGGGTAGATTTAGGCTAGATATAAGGAAGAAATTTTTTACAATGAGGGTGGTGAAGCACTGGAACAGGTTTGCCCAGAGAGGCATTGGAGGCCCCATCCCTGGAAACATTCAAGGTCAGGTTGGACGGGGCTCTGAGCAACCTGATCTAGTTGATGATGTCCCTGCTCACTGCAGGGAGGCTGGACTAGATGACCTCTAAAAGTCCCTTCCAACCCAAAGCATTCTATGATTCTATGATTCTGTTACAGTTGTATTTCAGTAAACAAAATCACCCAGTTTTATTCCCAAAGGTCAGGTACTCATATGTTAACACTCAAAATGCTTTTTAAAAGTGAACAGAAGCAAAGTCCTTGCAGTACAGTCATGGAGGTAGTTTACAGGAGGTGGCTGGGTTACTGCACGCCGCTGATGCATTCTCCTTGTCAGAGGAGAAATAGTATGGAACAGTGTTTGGAAATAGTGTCATTATTAAACAGCCCCTTGAAAGGCTGGTAGGTGCCCTGTGGAATCCTCTGTGTTAACTGATACTGTGTTATTTTGAGAAATGAACAACTTCTGCTGTTTGGCTAGTTTGTTAATAATTTCTGATCAGAATAGGAGGATGCAGGAGAGAGGATGTCCTTTTGCTGTGTAAGGTGTTCAGGCTCCTCCGAGTGTTATGAGATCCCAGTGCCCTCTCCTGGCTGGTATTGGCCATGCTGGGATTTTCATCTGCCATGAATCAGGGATTTGCAGAGGTCCAACATCTTGCTTTTTCCATCTTTGTTTTTTTTTAATGCCAGTTAATGCCAGT
Organism: Balaeniceps rex; assembly: GCA_013401315.1. Classification (NCBI taxonomy): domain Eukaryota; kingdom Metazoa; phylum Chordata; class Aves; order Pelecaniformes; family Balaenicipitidae; genus Balaeniceps; species Balaeniceps rex. The sequence continues at coordinate 188,623 of VYZW01059109.1, read as the reverse complement.
ATCACCATACCATCCAGTCTCCTTGAAAGTGGCTGGGCTCCTATCTATTCCTCTTTTTGCCTCAAACTCATAAACCATCTCTCCCCATTTGTCTTGCTTGGAGAAGTAAACATCATTCCCTTCGAACAGCTGGATTTCGGGGAGATCACCAGGGTCCAACACATTGCCAGCAGCCTGTGGGAGATCAGGGTCGGACTCTAGAACCGTGTCGTAAATATGGCTGAAGGAGTCCTCCTCTTGGGTTTTGCTCCCAAAGTAAACAGAGTCGTAGCCCTGCATGTCAACATGAGAAGGCACTGCTGCAAGCCTGGCAGCCTCCGATTCCCTTTGGAGAGAGGAGAGAAAAAGTGATGCTTACCCACATCCTGCTGCTGGGGTGGGACCAAGTGCTGACCCATTCTGCTGGACCCCCATCATTATTCAGGAGCATTCAGCATCAGAAACTATCATCTACCTTCTCTTAGCATGAAGCATCACATGATTCCCCTCAGTTTGGAGGGCCGTGGGATGCTCTGGAACTAGCACGTGCACCATGCTGCCTCAGCGTTGCTCCAGTGGCAGCAAGCTGCTGGGCTGACAGTGGATGTCACACGTAGCATGCGGTAGGTAATGTCGAGCTGTGCTAATCTCACTGCAGCAGCCTTACGTGCTGTCTTTTAGTTCAGGGCTTCTTTTCTAAGATCAGAGGTGTTCTGCTGTAGACAAGTCTCTATGTCTGCTTTCTGTACCCTGCACTCAGATTTTACGAGGCATTTTCCATGAAAAGCACAGATAGCTACAAGCAAAAGTCTTTATTGCTGTCCATTAGGTTAAAGACTTCCTCAAGCAGGCAACTCTGCAGGACTGTGTTTCATGACCATGCCTTAGAAAATACATTCTGAAATTTACCATCTTTTAGCATTTAAAAACTTTTAATGAAGACACTTGTGGTGTATCTGCATGGACACCAGATCTCTTTCCTGTGGAAGTGAATGGCCGAATTCCCCATGATGCTGCTGAGGCTGGGGTTTGTCCTACAGAGGGAAGTGATTTCCCCTTTGGAGCTCTGTGTTCTGCAGTGACTCTCTGAGCTACCAAGTGGAGGAGGCTGGCACCCGTTTTTCTGCTGCTTTACATTATTTTTACATAGGCTAACAGGAAACAATATAAACTTCCTAGGAAGCAGACAGAAAGTCTCTGTGCCTTGGGGAATTTGGTGAAGGCAAATGCAGCAAACAGAGCTGTTCCAGGACAACTTATTTGGCAGGGCAGTATTAACTCCATTATTATTGGTACCTGAACAACTCTCCTTCTGCTCTTCCTCCTCCAACCGGGAATTTGTATCAAACTTTGGGCAGATAATGTGAAAAGCCTCCATCCAAGTGTTTTTCCAAAAATTATGACGAGGCAGATTGCACTGGGGATGTGCACACAGGGAGGCACAGACCTCCGACCGAACTGGGCCCACTCCACCAAGAGCTACGCGGAGGCCTGCACAAGCCAGGCTGCCTGCCTGCTCGTCTCCTGCCGTAACGCTGAGCCTTTGTCAGACAGCACAGCAATGCCTGAGGGACCACGAGTCTGCTCTCCTACTGCAAGCAACCACCACAGCAATATATGGCTCTGTGCTCGTTCATTTATCCTCCTCAGACATAGTGTGTGGTGCAGAAGACTCCTGGGTCTTGATTAGACACCAAAGAATTTGTCTAACTGTTCTAACACAGCCCTACCCAAGAGAGTTCTACCTCTCCCAAAAATGCCAGCCAAAGCACAAAAGGGCACTTACATAAAATTGTCTCCTCTTTCCTCCTCACCTGCTCCTCCCACGCAAATTAGTTCTTTAGCAGCACAACTATTCCACCAAAAAAAAATCAGTGTTGGCCTTGATTGAGGCTGTAAGCTAAAGGCTGGGAGACTTCCCTGGGTTAAGTGCAACCCCTATGGATATTACTAATCACTCACCACTGGGACTGAGCATCCAGTTACGAAGCTGTGCAAAAAAAGGAGTGCAAGTGAATATTATTACCTGACTGCTTGTATTTCCTGTTTGATGATCTCTAATATGGCAGAAAATGCAGGTCTCCTGCTGGGGTTGTGATTCCAACAGGCTTTCATGCACCCAATCAGTCTGGCGAGGTTTGGAAAGCCGAAATCACCAGGAATACATCCTAACTCTGTGAATTTCAGAACCTGTTTTTATTTATCCAGACAACAAAAACAATGTCACATTAGCTTTCTGGATGTACAATTTTGCCCCACAACAAACTTGCTAGCAATAAAATTGATCAGGCTTACACTGAATTGCGTAATAATTGCATAACAAACAGTAGTTTTTACTTGTTAATTGACGTCAGTAGGAATAAATAGTTCCTTGAAAATAGGTTTTGTATGGCTATTGTGTAAATTCTTCAGCAATGTGTTTAAGTTTACACTGCAGCCTTTTATTACTGAAGGTGATAAACTGTGTTTCTTCCCTCTGCAGAGAGAATCTATCTCCAAAAAAGTTGCAGGAGCCTAATAGCATTGAGGTTGGTACTCAGCCATCACACTCAGTCCACAGGTTCAAAAGTCGCTGTGGCGGAAGAAGGGACCAGGATGCTGACAGACTGATGGGCAGAGAGACAGCACAGCACAATTGAACAGGTCTCCTGCCCTCAGGACCAGGGTAATGCATAAGCAGGGAAGGAGAGAGATCTCCATGGAGCCTGAACACAGCTTTCATATGGGAAAATGTAGATGAAGAGAAGAACAGATTATGGGTAAAATGTACTTTCCTGTCTAAGAAGGGAGTCCCATGCATTGCAGGTGCTACACTCAGAACGTGGTGGAATATTTCTCAGTCCAAGTATTGACTGAATTAAGGAGGAAATAATGACCCGCTGATAAATGGCAACATCCACACTTGGGGTGGGGTTTTCTTCCCACACATGAAAGAGAAAAACTGGAAAACGGGTCTTCCCATCCGTAGCAATGTCAGAGTTATAGAGAGGCTGATACTGAGTTTCCCCCCCAAACACCCTTACTATCCTTACCTCCCTGCTGTTCAGTAAGCGGAAAGGTTTCAGTGGCTTGTACATGTGCAGGTTGGTCAACTGTGCTGTTAAAGCTTCCCATATCATAATCCCAAAACTAAAGACATCTGATGCTCGGGAATAGAGCCCATCATTTCTCACTTCTGGGGCAGCCCTATTAAAGAAATGAACAAGTTATTGGTCTAACATATTTCTGTATACTATAGAGCTGGTGGGCAAGGCGAAGCAGAGTGGTCCATGCTTTTCACTGTGGATCCAGAGACTTGAGTTCACACTTTGCATTAGTGGCTACGGCTAGGTGTCTAAGTAAGAGAAGAGAAGTGGGGGGACAATGGTGCATCGTGGGACATATACCTAAGCTATTGAAGAGAAAGGGGGCACAAAGCACAGCAGCATTTTTTCCATGTTCAGAGTTATGGGAGAATTCAATTTTTGCTGGAATGTCCAGGTTTTCTGCTGGATAAAAAGCTATAAGACAGTTTCTCTGAAGCAAAGAAACAACCATGTTCTGCTGTTTGGGCAGGTATGAGGTAGAATATGGAAAACACAACTTTAAGAGAAAACCCTCAGCATTTTCCTCATTTTCATAGGAACTGTAAGAAGCACATGGATATTGTGAAACAAGATGGTGGCTAAAGCTGAGGATGGATAACATAGAGTTTGTGGTAGGAAAATGGGCAGAAAAGAGAGGGGAAGTAAAACATAACAACGCACTTACCACTTGGCTGCATCAGCTGGCATAACTTTGCGCACATAAGGCTCAAAGAGATTGCCATCTGTCCCTGGATATGGCAGACAGACTGCTCTTCCCCAGCGACCAACTTTTGCCATCACCTTTCAGAAGACAAGGGAAAGAGAGGGGGGATTTAAATCCACAGCATTTATCCACCCTTCAGCAAAAGCAGCAGGAATTCAGTAGTTATAACACTGCAGGTCTTGCTGGACAGTTTATCTGTGTTCTGTTAACAGTGACCAGCGTCACTGCTTCCCAGTTTAGGGATGAGTAATGATGGATTGACCTGTCTTGACACTTGTCTAAGCTAACCTTTCAGAAGTTAGGATAGCCAATATAAGCTTTTTGTACAGCCTTCCTCACAGGACAGAGCTGAGCACCTCCAGAAAACAGTTAGACACCTCTTCCCCAGAAACCTACCTTGGCGTACGATGAATCTCTGTCTGGGGTGATTGCATTACCACCTGATTAAGAAAAAAAGGACCAACCTCCCTGTCCTAATGTAACTAAAAATGTATCCTTCAACATGTGAAAAAAACATCTATGACTGTAGTGCTGTGCTCCTTAACGTCTATCTGTATGCACTTTCCCGCTCATTTGCCAAGGGCTCTCTTTGTGCAGGCGTCTACCTGGGTGGAAGTGGATTGTGGTTACAGGCAGCAGCAGTCCAAGTAGAGTTAGGGAATAATCTGAAACAAGACTGAATGAGTAGAAAGAACAAATACCTCTGTGCAGCTGTGACCAGAGTTAATGTAAATGTAACTGCACTGTAGGTCGCAGTGTATGATCCTTCTGGAATGAAGATATGCCATGGCAGAAGCAACCTGCTCCAGGCAAGTGAGAAGTATAACACCATCCATGCTAGGACTTGCAGCAGCTTCTGTTAGGGACTTTGGGTTGCCATCAAGAGGCTTGGAGATCTGCAAAAAAGATATATGAGAAAATTAGGGAAAGGAGTCAAAAGGCAAATGCTTGCTAGCAAGTTATCACAAACAAAGCAGAGTTCTGCCTCCATATGTGCCCTCACGGCAGTTTCCCATCTCCCAGGAGTGACTAGAAAGATGCTGTATTTTGCCCTGGATCTATGTGGTTTGCCTACTTTATGCACAGTGCGATGTGCAGAGGTTCTTGTGCTAGCTCTGAGTGAGCAACAGGCAGAGCCCAAAGCTCCGCAAGCCAGGGGAACGCACCCAAGTCAGCACGGATTAACTTGTCTGCATTCAGAAGAATGTGTTTAGTGTGGCATACTGGGGATGATAGTTCACCCTTAGCTGATGGGATTTCAAAACAACACCCTCCCCAGACACTGCAAACAGTAGTACAGCAATCACGACCATGTACTGTAGCAGTGCTTGGTGAGGGCACCACCTTGCAAAAGACTGGGAAGACACAAACTGGGAGGAGGTGTCTGACTCACAGAGTTTACAGTCCATTGCCTGACAAACAGCCCCTTTCTTTAATTCTTCACTCACTACTGTGCAGCTCTTTCAGTCCCTGCTGTGGCTAAATGCTTTGTAAAACATTTCACAATCTCTCAGTGGAAGCTGGCAGCTCTCTCCACTGCTGTTCAGCTCCTTGAAATGAACAAACGGCACAGCGGCCAGCAGCCATTACCACAAAACACTTCATGCAAAGAGTTACAGCTACATGGCGATTTCCCTACTCAAGGAGGGACTCAGCAGCGGGAAGACTGCAAAGACAACAGTCTTGTTCCTCTGTCAACCTAGAAGGCTCCTCTTGTACATTGCCCAGGATCCCAGCTCAAGACGTGACAAACCCAGACACCAGGTAATATGTCAAAGAAAATCTTTGTACAGAGAAATTACTCTTTCCTCCACCACACTGGCATAAATATGCAGAACTTCTCTTGAATTCAGAAGAATCACTCCTGATTAAAGTGGGAATGAATGAGCAGAATTACCCAGTAATGCCTTCATCATCTGCAAAAAGACCTCTCCATGGTATGATAACTGATTTTCAACCTTGGCCTGGCGGGCCCCTGGGAAAGGACAATCTTTCATACAGTTCTGATGTGATTATGAAAGTCAGTTAATTACAGAGAAATAAGCCCATTGATAACGGGCTGAAAATCATTCTGCTGTGGAGTTACACCTCCACCTCCCTTGCTTCCAGGAAAGGTAAAAAGCACACACATAACTAGTAGCTCCTTATTACCACAGTAAATATTCCTTTTCTGAGGTCTCCATCTCTGCTTTCAGAGAAAAGAAGAATGACCTTTCTCTGCCTGCTTTGCTCTGACCAGGTATTTCACAAGGGATCTGCACAAACACAGCCTTTCTAACAGGAGCAAATTTACACTTCATGCTTCCTCGAGCCTCTTGTTTCTGCCACCGCACACACTAATGCACACACGCTTGCCACTATCAAAAGCCACACAAAGAGAGCAGCAGAAGCTTGCAATTCCAAAATTAGATGATGCATGCAGAGACAGAGCTTAGGGACTGACTGGTTGGTACGTGATGTGCCTGGAGAGCACTCCTGCAGTCACAGAGCTTGGGATAGACCTGAAGGCCCTGCACTGATTCCTGTACCTCATGGCCACATCACTGCTGCTGTGGGACTGCTTTTATCGTCACCCATGGGGGTCTTCTTGTGCTAACTCACTCCAGAAATGACCGCTCTGGTGTTCCTGCTGTGGCTGAGAAAGGAAGAGAGTCTTCTGTGTGGTTGTACCTGGAGGAAGTGCTGGGGACAACCTCAGCAAACGTCACCAACATATTTTATGATCTCAGATAATGAGGAGTCAATGGGTTTCATCGAGGAAAAAAAAATGCTGTACCCACCCAAGGCACTTGGGTACAGTCTACACAAAATGACTTAGTGTTTTTATACTGATAACCACTGAATGACAGATTAAGTCAGAAGTGGTCAGTCACGTAAAGCCATGTCTGTGTGACTGCAACTGGAAAAATCACTGTACCAGGGTAATGTCAGACATGTCTAGGCAAAAACATAAGCTCCTGGAAATTCTGAATCTGAGCTCAGAGCTGATTCCAAGGGAAATCAGACCAGAGGGATCACTAGGGACCACTCCATGACTTGTTGAGATGTAAAGAAGGGAGATCTCGGTGCTGTCAGCAGTAAAACTCTATCAGAGAAGAAAATCCTATCCACATGTTTACACATGCTCTCTTAGAAATACCGTAGTGAGATGCCAGAGCGTTCCCTTTACCAGGCGGTAAAGATTTACAATGTTGGCAAAGGACAAGAAATATTTCTAAAAAATGCTTAAGGTGATTAATGTGATCTAGCAGCACCAGAGTGCACCAGTCACATCATCTAACTTCTTCATAGCCCAGAGTAACCCTAGCCAGGGCAGTCCCCTCCACCCTGCAAGGTCCCTTGGAGGCTCCGGCAGTTCTCCAGGACTCCCCTTTGCATCTCTGCCAGGCTGCTTCCCTTCTCCGGCCACTCAGCTTTTGGGTCCTGCTTCAGTTCCACTCTTCTCTCAGGATACTTACCCCAACTCCACCCTGTGTGATCCTTGCCCACACCATGGCCATTCCCGCCCTCACAGCTTGTGCTCTGAGCCCCCTTGGCACCCTCCCCTCCTTGCTTCAGGTGCCCCTGACCAAGGTGGAAGGAGCCCCATCACAGGTACATCTCCCTGCCTGCCCCACACCTTGTGGGACCTCCCCAGAGACATGCCTGCTCCACAACCCCCACTCCAGGGCTTCCACCAGCCCTTCCCATCCTCTACAATGACCCACAACTGGAATTTGAGACGTCACAGCCACTATGACTCGCATTTTGTAAATCTATCACAAGACACTCTAGAACACTCTGATCTCAGCATTTTGCTATGAAGAAAGCATTTCTTTTTCTTAGCCCTCCTGATGACCTCCCAGAGCACAGTGGACTATCTAAACATAGTCACAAAGCTACCTCCAAACCAAACTACCTTCCACCTGAAACAAGCTGTGTTTCACGAATGCAAGGGAATAGCAGAGACAACCGACGGAAGACCCACACTATTAAAGGCATAAGATTCATATCAGAATTCACACCATACTCATGTCAGATATGTCTCTCTGGTTTTCTTCACTGACTCACATCCAGACCCTCAAAAGCTAAAACCCTCCTACGGCTACATCACATCTGCCCTCTCTTATCTCTCCTCCAGGTCTGAACACACAGCTGTCTCCCACCGGCACTCTATGCATGGGAAGTCAGGCCACAGGCACAGGCACAGGCATTGCTCGCTTGGTGACACAGAGCCCTGGCAAAGCTCTCACAAATCATTCCTGCTGCACTCACCAGTGTGGTGGTCCTGGGGAAGTAGTGCATGATTTCTTTTACTGGCAGTATGTTCTCATGCTGTAGTGCATGAAGGGCCATCTTGGTCATATAGTTCATTCTGAATGACACCAGCTCACACAAGCAGTCATCCTGCAAGAGAGCCTGAAAATCAACTGCCAGTAGCAGCAAGATGCCACCATCTTTATGGAGAAAAGGACAGAATTTGAATCCTACCTGTTAAGGGCAATGAAGAGCCAAGCTCTTCATTCAATAACCTTAGTGAAACCCAACTGACTTTAAAGGAATGACTGGAGAATTACAGTCTTTGTAATGGAAGAAAGTTGCATTCACTGGTCCTATCAATTTAATTAGCTTTGTGAATGACTGAAGAGTAAGAGAACAATTTGATCATTTAACTTAATTTGCATTTGGAAGAAACAAGGCAAATTTTTCAGCTTGAATTGCTCCAAAATTTGGAAAACCAAAACCACATATCCAAAATATATTCTGAAACTTTATTGGCCTAACAAGATTTGGTCTGAAAAGACCATTTGTTACTTATACAAAATATGTTACTTATAGGAAACCCAGTTTTACATGCACTTTTTTGTCAGTCAATTTGCTCATAGTGAAAATGCTCATCTTGAAAGTCCGAGAGACAGATGAACTTTGGCAGGTCAAATTATACCAAAAGGAATAAACAAAGTCATAAAGAAGTATCACAAAAAAGCTGCAGATATGTAAGCTTTTCCATCATATTTCTTTTCCAGCAGTCCAAGGATTTTGCCTTATTCCTCTGACTCGTCTTAAACTGGCTCCTCTTGTTAAAATGTGCATTTACAAATGATGAAGCCATAAACAACTAATGCAGTTTGACTTGACCATCTCTACAGCACAGACAAAGAATTTTTGCTTGTTTGACTGCCAGCATAATGTTTAAAGATTCAGCCAGGCTGAGTTCAAAAATTGCCAATGTTGATAAATGTACCACCAGTCCTACTTTTATCTGAATTTTTCTGTCTCTAGCTACTGGCTCTTGACATGATTTTGACTGCAAGTAATTACTGTAAGTAATTCTATTGATAAAGCAGATAAAGTTTTAGAAGAGATTAAGTGACAACAATGAAACCAAAGTGCTACCTTTCGCTCAACAGTGTCTTCACACTTCTCTGGAAATATATTGGGTGGATCATTCTTCTTGAAGTTGCCTGAAGAAACAGCAAGACAAAAATGCAAGTAAGCCTATTTCTCCTCATATGTGTACCAGTTGTATGTTGACATACTAGCATAGATGTCTGAAAAGTTGCTCCTGATTTATCCCTACCAAAGGAAGATCTGCATCAGTCCTCAGATTTTTTAATGAAGTGTGTTTAACTCTCTGCTGTGGCCGAGTCGTACAACCACTGCACCAGAATATGCTCTTGCAAAAAAACGCCTCCCCAGGAAAGTAACTTGCACAGAGCAATCTCCCACCAAAAGGAAAAGCTCCCTCCTCCCCTCCGCAGGGCTCCCATTTCCAGCACAGCATATTCTGCCAGACAAAGGTGAAGGAAATGGGAATGGGGAAACTCAAAACCCATGCAGTGAGGTTGCACTGTGTCTTTCTGAAAGCAGCCAAAGCCTTCAGACAACGACCTGCTTGCGACACCCTTTATTCTCATAATTTCTGAGGTCTTTCAGGAATTGATCTCACAACATTTCAGTGTTTATAAAGCATCACATTTTTAGTGTTGTCCCATCACCTGTGCTCGGTCCCACTGAGTCTCCTTTGGCAGTTTCCCACATGTTGGGTTAACTGCTGAAGCACAGATTCCCTTCTCATGACTGATAACACCTGTTCTGGGAGATTTTTCACATCAACTGTTAGAGCCAAGCAGAACCTTCATCCCGAACTCATCCAGACTGTGGGTGAGCTGCTAACTTATCCCCAAACTTGCATTTCTGGATCCCCATCTGTGGAACTCTGAAAAACCTTATGGAAAGACCTTTTGTCATTAGATGCTTGGATCAATTCATACACCTGAATATGATCGCAATCTGATCGGTTACTTCAGCAAAGCCCCTGACCTTTCTGTAGGTTACCCAAATGCAGCCCAGCGTGCTCTGACACTGTTCTCTTCAGACCCTCCTGATTCCAGTACATGCATTTTGCAAAGCCTTCTGCATCCTCCTATTATTACATCTGTTGGTTTCCTCTTGAGACACAAGTACTGTTAAGAAAGTTTTCTTGCCAGAGACATTTGTCATGCATGCTTTGAGAAAACTAGTTCATACCTTTGCTGTCAAGGTATCCCTGTAAAACAAAAGGGAGAAGAAACATAACTAAATCTTGACCGTTCTTAGTTATTATTTCTGCTTACTTCCATCTATGCAGACACAAATACTAGTACTCCCACTTTTAAATCACATAGCACTCATTAGCCTTTGAGATCTAACGATGCCAGAAAAATCGTGTTTCAGCAGTGATGATCCTGGAAAGGAGAAGGCTTCCAGATGGCCTTTCCGTCCCCAAACAAGAAAAGCCTGCTGTGAAATGCTGCTGCTGGGACAGCTTGAGCATACTGAAACAATCCAGGCTTAAGTAGGATCCCAATGGTGTAAATCCATTGCTTTTAGGTTAAAATTTAAAAAACATTTTTCGTCATGTCTGAAACCAACCTGATTTTTTGCAGTCCACTGTCAAGTCTGTTAAATGGGTACTTTTACTTTGGGCCAAATGCAGAGGCCAAGTGAAAATAAGGCAACACTTACATACTTCCCATTAACACATAGGACCAGCAAGTCTGCTTCCAACATTTTTTGTCCACAGGGCCAGACAAACCAGATCTGCTTGTTTTAGGCCTGTCCAAACACAGCTTTCCTACCATTTGAAGTTCAGCAGTGACCAGGCAAGCGCTGGACAAAGCCAGACCATTCAAAGCTTTACACAAACACTTTGTGAGACCTGATCATCAGAGTATCAGGCTGGCTCTCAGCATGCATATCTGGTTTTCAACAAACAGGCGCTCCAGACAGATTACCCTGCAATTATTACGATAATGATTAATGCTGATCATTGATTACTGATTAACACTGATCGCTACTAACCATTAGGAGATATAATGTGAGTGGCAGCAGCCAGTGCTATAGACACCATGCTCTAGAACATGCAAAAAAGGTATTTACAAAGTTGGCAGATCTGGAAAAGTTACTTAGCAGCTTCGACAATTACCCGTATAATATCTTCCTCGCAGATGGGAGAGAACTGGCTCATTACCTCATGTAGTTTGTCCAGATCTGACCCTAGAAAAAGAAAAGAAAAGAAAGGAAGGCTGGAGTTTGTATTTCATACTACCCAAGCCCTGAGGGCAGGGATAGAGCTGCCTTTGCTATCATGGCTGCAGTATCTTTGAGGCAAATGATAGGGCTCAGCTTTTGCTGAACTGAAACAAAAAATCTGGCTAAGAGCTGCAGGCTGCAACCAAAGAGCATTGTATTATAAAGTATCTGACAGTCATTTGAGTGAGATGAGAGTCACCCATATGCTTCAGCCCTGCCAGAGACGGCGGCTCTTATACTGCTGTGCTTCCAGCACAGACAAAAGAACTCAGAGACTCCGCTGCTCAGTCCTCAGGAAGACCAACGCACCACCTGCCTACGGGGATTTCTCCTGAAATGGATCCTGAAGCGGCAGTGAGTGGGGAGGGAGGGAGGGAGGGAGGGAGGGAATACCTGTGACAGCCGTCAGCCTGCACACGGTGTCAGTCACTTCATGTATGTGAGGAAGGTGCTCAAACAAGGTATTGAAAAGTGAATAGAGAGCTCTACAGACAAGCACCAAGTTGGGAAAGAAATGACTTTTCAGTGACCCTATAAAAGGGTGATCTTGGTCTAGTTCCCACCGCTGACACAAACGGCGGTAATCACGTTGAGTGTAAGGTGTTCCTCTGCTCTGGCTGGCCAGACTTCCAGAGACCTCTGCTGTGTGGTGCCATATGCAGGCAGGCAAAAGCCTGAATTAACTTTAGAGTGAACCCTGGTTAAGTTAAATACAGGTTAAATATTTCTAGCATCGGAGGCTAACCTCTATTGATTAAAATGTCTTACAACTTCTAAATCAAGGGGCTGCAGCAGTGACCACCAGGCAGCAGAAACCACCACGGGCATGTTGCCATGCTCTGAGTGAGCACTTTGAATAATTACAGGAAATGTCTAGGTCCCTCCAAAGACTGACAAGTTCCTCTGTGAAGAGGAGACTCAAAAACACTCCCAGATGTGGGAACAGATGGATCAGAGACTGGGAAAGGACCTCCTGCCTCTGTCTCTGTAGGGCCGTTCCAGGCTATTGTAAGTGTCAGGTTGGTGACATCATGCTATCAAAATTCATTGTCATCATCTGAGGAGTCTCTTATTAAATAGGTTCTGTAAAGAAAGGTAATTCAACCAGGGAGCCAAATTTGTTGTTACTTCAACTGGAAATCATTAACACCTAGGTGAGTAATGTTGCTGAGACATTCTGTCCCTCCGATTACTACAATGCACTAGGTAAATAGGATGAATGAAATCAGATTCCACTACCTAAAAGCCAAGGTCCCACTGTGGAAGACATTACAGAGGTAGATCTGAGCCTTCACTTGAAGGAGAGATACCCAGAACAAAATGGGGCACAATCATGGGGCAGGATTGGTGGAGAAGTTTACCTGGACCCTGACAGCATCAATGAATTTATCAGTCAGGTATGTTATACCATATACAGTTTTTAATCATTAAACAGTCTGCTTGGTCACTGTTGCTGTCACTCCAGAAGCTGTAACTGAGCTGGGAAGGTGACAGGTACAGGCATACTGCTGTCTGAATTCCTCAGACCTAGCTTTTCACAGCATGAGAAATTTTACACCGCTGGCCTAGATTTTTGCTGGTAAAAGGAAGGATCACAAGCAAGATCCTAGGAATAAAGGAAAGGGTGTCCCTAAGATTAGCTCTCTAGTTGGTGGAGATCCTCCCACTGCAGGTCTCTGCTCCTCTGCAGGAGGGAATGGACACACACTTTTCATGGCTACATTTATCTTAAAACTGTAAGCTCTGTAACTCTGCATCTGTACAGCCCTAGCACAGCCCCTTGACTGGGTGTTACAATGCTACAAATGACCAGTACTGCATTAAGCAGTCATTGCTACAGTGATGTTGTTGACCAAGAGACTAGCCAGTTATAGTGATTTCCATACCCAGGGTCCTCCCATAGTTTTCCAGGTGCTCTACCAGTGCCTCCATGGATGTGCGCTTTGTCTCATCACGCTCCAAGTTGGGGGCTATTATGTCCCACAGTTTCAGAGGAATTGAGTCTGGTCTTTGTGCCCTGTGCCCACTACAGATCTAAGAGGGGAAGACAAAGAAAAGGACCAACCATGATGACTACAGCTGAGCCTGATTGCAAAACAAAACAGCCCTGGGCAATGCTTATTCTACTATCTCAAGGTGACATCATAGGTTACAGAAATGTAAATGAGTCAACTATTGATTTCCAGGATTACACTAACATAATGGACCAGAACTTGACCTATCTAAATACCCCTTTCACTCTTCCAGTTCCCCAACACCACTGTGCAGCACCTTTGAGATTTTTGAACTGCTGCTAATCTGGCTCTCACATAACATTTCCCTTGACGACTTCACCCCTGAAAGACCCAACGGTGTCCTACTGCTTGTGATTAAATCCCTTTATACTGTAGCTGGTCCCACTCTGTTTTTATTTTTACCAGTTTCCAATGCAGCAGTCATAGACCTTTCAAGCATAGGGGTATCAGACCCTAATCCCATCCCAAGGTAGAGACAATATTCACATACAAGTGGTTTTCATGGAGCTCTGATACAATAACTCAGTACAGTACTCAGAGCAGAAACTTCAGCTTTAATCTACGCTACACAAGCTGCTATAGCAAGTCCTTATGCTTATTTAACCAGATTTCTTTTAACAATATGCAGATTTTCCCTCTGATTCCCATAGATATCTGCAATTTCCTCTCCCTTTCTGGACGACTTGATGACCTCTCTGGAGTCTTCAGTTCCCCATTTACCTTGGGGAAAATGGAGCTTATCCAGATGTGTAACCAGTCAGACAAGGACAGCCTATTTGTGTGGCCAAGGATTGTTCTTTGTGCACTCTCCCAGATTCAGATGTTTTACCAAGGTCTACAGGTTTGAAAGACCAAATTAATTGTGAACTTCAGTGTTTCAGGCTGAAATAGGTTGCATTTTTCATGGCTTCTGTTCATTTCTCACTATTAGTGTCCCTTCACCCCTTTAACACCCTCTGGCTTTAAGGACACATTCCCCAGTTGGTAGAAGAGATGTTTTTCTGATCCCCTATGAAAGCCACTTACCTCTCCTATGAATCTGGACACAGGCAAGTACCTGAGCTCAAAGTATGTTTGCCCACCATACAGGAGAACGGAGTAAAACGTTGCAGCAACAGCCCATGCATCAGAGAAAGCAGAGAAAATGTGGTACTGCAGTGACTCAGGAGCACTGAAGTATATGGACAGTGGCTCCTCACTGTCTCCTGTGTTAAGACAGAGATGAATCAAGACAAAGGCCATGACCAGAATTCTCTTGCCCTTGCCATGGATACAGGTTTATCTTTGTAACCATCAGTAACCAACCTCACAGCACCTGGACGTGGCCAATAAGAAAATGAGGGAAAACTGGTCTTAGCAACAACTACTAGACAGCCTACAAGTTACTCATAAGGAGGGTAAAGAGAGCAGAATATGAAAAATAATTCATACTGTCTGTGTCAGACTGTTTCTATCACACCTCAGAAATTTAGAAAAATGTTGACCACTTGTAACTGCATTTGACTGAGGGATGGAGGTCTCAGAGGAGTTCTGACAAGTGTGAAAAAAGGAGGCTTTTTATAGTGTCTTCGCTGAAGGAAGGCTGTGGCACAACGCAGCCTTTACTACACATACAAGAACCCACATAGACACTCACCCTCATATATTCCTGGGCCACCAGGCTTGTGTGGCTCCAGTAACAGGGTGGGAAACTGAGTGAATGAGCTGAGCTTTGCCTGGGATTTCAAAGTATGAGCTGCAAGGCTTCAAAGTTTACATACTTCTGGACATTTCTGGGACGGTTTCATTCTTTAACCTTTGACTGGCATTGTTTACAGCATGAGGCATGAGTTTTCCATAATTTCTGATGACTCAGTGATCTAATCTTAGTTTGTTATGACAGCTTCCCAGGCAAAGTTGCAACAGATGTCATGTGCAGAGACTGGCTGAATGTTTAGGTACTTCCTGAACTGATTGGTTTTGTTAAAGCCATTTCCTTATAAGAAGCACATGATTAACCCGATCTACAGCAGTTTGAGTGCTTACTGCTGCTGTGTACATATAAATAATTTCTAAGAGCCAGCCAGCCCTAGCCAGGTACTCAGAATGACTGCCAGACTGTAGCAAAAGACTGAGCAGGAGGGGAACAAGCTGGGGTCCTAGCAATTGAATTCAGTTGTTTCAATAGCAGTCAGGGTAAGAACAGGTACTCTCTGAGGCTTCTTACATTTCATTCTCAGTCTTTTTGCGTATTCATATCATTAATAGTGCTAGCTTGCATTTATCAGGGCTCTCTAAGGTCTTCAAAGATACAGGGAAGGACAAATAAATCTTGTTTTCCCTGAGGATACTAAATCTCAGAGCAGAGAAATGACTCACAAAAGAGCTGTTCAGTGAATAGCAGCCCAGTGGAAATTACTGACTTTTCCCAAGCCTGTCTTCACCCCACCAGCTCTGCATGTCTGTACCTCTGAGCTGCCCAGATTTGATGGTTTCGTAGGGACAATCAGCAGGTGAATAGTATCTTTCATCCTCTGGGGGAGCCAGCCTGGCCTGGAAGAAATCAGACAGCTTGACCTGTACCCGAAGTTCTCCGGTTCCTTGTCGTCCACCTGCGACCACAATGAAGCTGGCTGGAGTGACGTTGCAAAGTAAGACCGTTTTCTGGTGACATGACCTGACAGCTCTGGCAATATCTTTTAAAATGCCTATTATAATGGATTGGGTGAGCTTATTTCTTTTTTCCTGCAGGAAAGCCAGGAGTGGGTTCCCATCTTCCATCATGTACAGCGGAGGCACTCCACAGGCACTGGACATATGCAGCTTGGCAATGGACTCCCTGTCTTGACACAGAGTCACTATTTTGATCACCTCTTGAAACCTTTCATAGTCACTGTCAGTGGCATTCGTCAGCAAGATGTCATTCAGGGTCTGTTGTTTGGCTATGTAGATCTTTGCATTGCCTACAGGTGTGATACCTTGCACAATGATGCTACTGGCACTTGTCTTCATCTGTCCCTTGAGGGTAAGATCAGGAAAGGTGACCTTCAGATGTTCTCGGAGAGCTGCCTCCACGTGGCAGGGATCAGCTGGGATCACTTTGTTTCCCAGCTCAGTAGCATGTGTGTATGTGCCATCCTTGCTAAAGAGTAATGGTGCAATGCAGTGTCTCACCTCACTCAGCGGGTGGTAAAGCAACTTCTGGAAGAAATGATTGAGGATGATCATTGCCAAAGTCTTCTTCTTTTTAGTGGCAGTTCTCATGCACCATTCCCACAGGCTTTGGAGAAGATGCAGGCACTCTTTAACTGCCCCTGTGACAGAGAAGTGCTCTGTTAATGCCACTGCAGAGAAGCCACCATATCATACATTGCAGACNGCATTTTGCAAAGACCATTCCCCTCAACAGAGCCTTCAGCTTTCCATTGTTTGTTGTGGAGATATGAACAAACATTGCTGCCAGAATCCAACAGTGCAGTTTCTCCTGCTGAATGCGAAGCTCCTGGTTGGAAGCAGAGCTGTTGCATTGGATGAGATTTCTTACTCTCAGCTCTAAGTTCTCCAGGTTTGCCAACCTAGAGAAAGTCAGAAAGTCCCTCTTGATGTTTTTGACCAACACCTGACAGATCTGTTGTCTGATCCACTCATTGCTCACATCCC
>VYZW01059109.1:133607-167487 GCA_013401315.1 Balaeniceps rex | reverse complement strand
AAATTAATCCAAGAGTCAAACATGACAAGACCTATGATCTTACCTGTGTCTATTTCCCTCAAGACTATCTGTTTCCTTCTGCTCAATGGAATCATCTTTCTATGACGATCTATGGTTTTCTTTATTTTGTGCAAAAGTTGTGGGTCATTGACTTCTACTGAAAAGCAACATTGCCATAGATTGGGCAAAATATAAGTAGGATCAAACAAAAGCAGTACAATTCTCCTCAGCTTATCTGCAGTTACAAGCATGTCTAAAAGAGTTCGGAAGTATTGATCTTTGTAGACTGGTATAAGTGTAACAGGGATAATTTTCATGGGTTTCTGCATGGCATGTATGATGGTATCTCCGCCAACAAAATTCCTGTAACCATGGTAACAGCAGTAATCATCATTCTCCAGGACTTCCACAATCTTCTCATTAATAAAGCTGTCAACAGCTATCTGCTCCTTGTTCCGTGGTGCAGGTGCAGATGGGATGTAGAGGTCATAGCAATACAGTTTATGACAAATGAGGTCACCTGAAACAATACAAGATGAGTAGTAGTACAGATCACTTCACTCAGTCAGGAATATTGGTTCCACATGGGAACATCCCTCCAGGAAATCCAGTTACCTTCACAGTGCAATGACTGCTCCTTCACTAGGAAGAAGAGCATTAGTTTTGCCTACTGCAGATGCATTTGGGCAATGTATAAACAGGTATTAGGGTCTGAGTGAAATTTTGTATTTTGAATGAAAGAAAAAGATCATAGAATCATAGAACAGCCCAGATTGGAAGAACCTTGAAAAATCATCTGGTCCAACCTTTTGTGGGAAAGGGAGCCTAGGTGAGGTTATCTAGATTTGCATTATCTAACATGCAAATGTTCAATTGCATCTTGAAAACCTCCAGTGATGGGGACTCCATGTCCCTGGGGAGGTTGTTCCAGTGATTGATTGTTCTCACTGTAAAAAATTCTTTCTTATATCAAGATGAAACCTCTCCTGGTGCAATTGGTACCCATCGCTTGCTCCTTGTCTTCTCCATGTGGGTCCTTGTGAAGAGAGCCTCCATTCTCTTTGTAGCTGCCCTTTAAGTATTGGAATACTGTGATGAGGTTCCCCCTGAGCTGTCTCTTCTCCAGGGTGAAAAGACATAACTCCTTCAGTCTTTCCTTACAGGGCAGGTTCTCCAGCCCTTTGATCATCTTTGTGGCCTCCTTTGGACCATCTCCGGTCTGTCCATATCTTTTTTGAACTGTGGGGACCAGAACTGGACACAGTACTCCAGGTGTGGCCTGACTAGCGCTGAGTAGAGTGAGGTATGGTTGTCAGCCCAGGTGCAGGACTTTGCACTTGTCTTTGTTACTGTACACAGTATTTGTTAGTCCACTCCGCTCTAGATACCAATCAGAAGATCATTGCCTCTGAATAAGCTTTTGGGATTCTTGTGTTTCTCCTCAGGACTGTCTAATGTTTTAGCTTAGCAAAAAGGTCGAGTATGGAGCAAGATCTGATTTTGGTGAAGTAGGTCATTTTCTTTTCTTCCCATTTTGTTCTATACCCTCATAATTATGAACCTGAAACTGAGATAACATTCTGGGAGAGAAAAATGGCTTCCCCTTGGTGCTTTATGAAGGGACTCCAAAGGACTAACTCCAAAGTTACATTACTGAAATTAAAGTAAAAATACCCGCTACCTTCAGTTGACATTAATCCAAGAGGCACTGATATAATTACTAGCAAATCTGAGCAGTGACACAACCATCCAGAGCAGCCTCAAGCAAAGTTCAGGTTCTGCACACACTCCAATGTTGAAAGAAAACGGATATGTATTTCAGGGTAGGGTTTTACTCACTTAAGTCACTCTTGCATTTGGTTCTTGTCAAAAATTAGACTTGGTGCGTTTGTAAATTTTGCCATCAAGGCTTTGAGACTTGAGTAATCAATGTTTGCTCTAAAGTTCCCTGCTAATGATTTGTTTAGAGAGAATGATCACTTCCAAGAGTTTCCCTTTCCCCATCTCCTCTGATCTACCTCCACAGACCTGGGACAATATTGACCTTTTAATAGAGGGCTTGAGGGATGTTCCCAGGTCAGAGAACAATGCTCTGAGCCTGCAGACGAGCTGCAGGTTGCAGCCTAGATAGACTGGTTTTGGAGACCCTTACCACATTTCCTTTCTCCACACTGCTGGCAGATTTCTGTCTCACTGTTGGTATTCATACTTCTCAGGGTGTTTGTAGAGTCACAGAGCAAATGGACGGGGCATTCACACGTGTGCACTTGATCTCTCCCCTGTACTGTTCCTTGTGCTGTTTTTGATCAGGCACAATTGTTAAGCTGAAGTACATCACTGTGGACTGACTTTTCATCTTCCATGGCCAGACCAGAGCCAGGGACCAGGATCAAGCCTGGAGATCAGACAGGTTAAAGGAGAAGGTCAGACAGTAAATGTTAGGAGCTGAAGAATTCTTACAAGAACAGTTTGCAGGATTTCAGACCCTAACAGGCAGTGGTGATCAAGGAAGAGTCCTTTCAACTCCAGGCAATCACCTTTTCTGTGCTTTCTAGCTCCTGCAGTGTGGTATCACTGAGGTCTTTGTGGAGGGGACATAAGATCAGGTTCTACAAACATTTATGGCAGCTTCCACTGCCATAGGAGGCTGTTTGCCTTCCCCAAGAAGCATTGGTAGGGTGGTCTCATTTGTTCTCCTGCCTTGCTTTGCAAGTATTTCTTTACGGATATCTGGGTGGTAGCTTTCATGTCGTTGAGAATATCGGCACGCATCTGTGCAAAACACCCAGGAAACGATATTCTGTTGTTTTCATTCACATCTAACAATCCACATTTATTCCAGCAACTGAAAAGCTACAGAACAGAACATAGCAAGGTGGGCCTTTTCCTTTTCATCATCATAGTAGGGTGTATTATTGCTACAGTTGCAGGTATGCTTGCTACTTTGCCTGTTTCCTTTTCCAACTGTTAGCCATGCTGCAGCCTGAAAAGCTTTTTCCAGTAGCCCTCCTCTTACTAGGATCACGGTTCATTAATATGAAGCTCAAAATTAAATAGTGAAACTATCCAATGCTTCCTGCTGGGTCCCAGTTTCTCATGCACAGGACTTTCTCACAGCTGCCTTCTATTCCTTCCCCACCAGGCAGCTCTCTCCAGACAGCTCCCTCAAACTGTGGCCAAGGCCACCACAATCTCTTTGTCTAGAAAAGCTGATCTGCCTTGCTATGTTGTACCACACCTCAGTTCTTCATTCTCTACATTTCTCTCTGCACCACACAGCTTCTGGGTAGAGGAGAGGACTAATTACAGGAGTAACTGAACTGAAGACTCATTTAAAAGGCTGATATTTGTCTAGCATGTTCAGCAACTCAGAAAAGAAGACCAATCACTGTAGAGCCTAATTCCTGCTTTGTAGGTGATTGGGTTTTTTTAGAATTTTAGTAGGATTGTGTTAGCATGGGCCCTCTTTGGGTCTATATGAATTTTGCACAAGTCCTTATAAGCAGAATTTACCAAATTTCAGCTCCCACTAGTTCTTAGTGGGTACTGAATGCTTAATGCCCTTTGGCAGATGAAACAATCCTGTTCTGCCAGTAGATGAATAAAAACTTCTGCTCAGGAGCCAACACTACATGAATCATTTCTATTAGCATTTCTAATTTAATTTAATTTAATTTTAATAATTTCTAATAAATCCCACCACAGAACTTGTGAAAAGCCAAGGGACATAAAACATGGGTAGCTTCCAGGAAGGACACATTTTGTAGTGCAGTTTTTGAATGTGAGCAATGTATTGCATCCTTGTACTCCAGACAAATCACCTGTCACTGAGCAACAGTATGCATCCAGATATCACTGAGCTTTGGAGAATATCCCATCAGACACGGGCTTTGGTCCTAACCACCACATATACCCCTGGCCTAAGCAGTCAGTCCTTAGCGCTGGTCCTCATGCATCTGCTCTGACTTGGCAACATAACAAGGTCAGGCAGAGATCTTATTCTGCCACAGGCAAATCAAGAACATTATAGATGGCACATTAGTTTCTACAAGTGTGTTTGTTTGTTTACGCATATGTGAAAGATAACCATGATATGCGAGAGCAGATACACATATCACGTCTAAGAATAAAGACTTGAAACCCAAACCAAGGTTGTTTCCTGTGTGTTGTCTCACTGAGCCCAGCCTGGGATGAGAAAATATTAGTAAGGGTGAAGACCCTGAGAGCATTAAGACGACCCCAGGAGTCCCAGAGCTTCTCTTATCACATTGGATCCCACTTCTCACTTTCTCCTAGACAACTGGATTTCATTATTGGCCTGGAAACACAAATAACATGAGGGAGCACTAGTTGCTTTTTTTCTTCAAAAAGGAGAGAAGAAATCTGAAGACACAAGGTCTGCTGTTTATGGAAAGGAAAATAAACTGCAGGAGCAACACCTGCAACATAGGTCTAGCAGTAGTTAAGTCTGACCAGGTGAATACACTATTAGCAGTAACTAATAACATATCTGCAGCTAGAAGGTTTAAAAGGAAAGGAAAGCATAGCCTGTACCATCAAATGACTATCTGATTAAAATGGGATCTCTGACTGAACCTGCCGAGGAGTTTTGCCTGGTGACATTCTTCCCAAGCACTTGTGTCTTGCAGCTACCAAACTAACACAACAGTAAAAGCAGCCTGGATTCAGGCAGCTGAGCCAAACAGTGCAGTTCATCCCACAGGGAGCATGTCAGGAAGGAAAGGAGGAAAAAAGCCAGCAAAGACAGAGACAAATTCATCTTTTCTATAAAATTGTCATGGTTTAACCCCATCTGGCAACTAAGCACCACGCAGCCGCTTGCTCACCCTCCCCCCCGCGGTGGGATCGGGGAGAGAATTGGAAGGGTAAAAGTAAGAAAACTCATAGGTTGAGATAAGAACAGTTTAATAATTGAAATATAATAATAATAATAAGGAAAACAACAAGAAGAGGAACAAAACCCAGGGGAAAAAAACAAGTGATGCAACTGCTCACCACCCACTGACCGATGCCCAGCCAGTCCCCGAGCAGCGATCGCTGCCCCCCAGCCAACTCCCCCAGTTTATATACTGAGCATGACGTCATATGGTATGGAATAGCCCTTTGGCCAGTTTGGGTCAGCTGTCCTGGCTGTGCCCCCTCCCAGCTTCTTGTGCACCTGGCAGAGCATGGGAAGCTGAAGGAGTCCTCGGTTAGTGTAAGCACTACTTAGCAACAACTGAAACATCAGTGGGTTATCAGCGTTATTCTCATACTAAATCCAAAATGCAGCACTATGTCAGCTACTGGGAAGAAAGCTAACTCTATCCCAGCCAAAACCAGGACAGGAGTTCAGTGGTTAGGATAGAAATATATGTTTTACTGCCTCCACAAGAGACGTGACTTACCACATGGTGCTCGCAAGTCCCAACAGGATGTCTGCTCCTTCCCTTTCTTATATCTTGAACATGGATTTTATAGACAGAATGAAACATCCTTCCTGGTTTCTCCCATTGCCTGTTCCTTTTCTTTTCTTCTTCCCTGTCAAAGTGGAATCCCTCTTATGTCAGCAGCTGCCTGGGAAAGCAGTGAAAAATGCTGGTGTCTACTAGCAAATCCACTGGAGGCTTAGGCCCTGGGTTGTGTGGTAAAGTATTCAGGGCATACCTCTCTTTTGAGGCATGGATTTGCTCTTATTTCAAGCTTTTTCACCCGGTCTTGGAATCAGTCCAGCTGATTATTGGAATAGGTGGAGACATGAACTTTGCACTCACACATCAAGAAGCTCAGTGTCTTGTTTCTTCCCGCAACAGGTAAACAAATTGTGGCAGGCCCACTTGCCGTCTACTGGCACTCCCTTGGTTTTGGCGGAGGTTTTCCAAAAAGGAAGTCTATGAACAATTGAGTTTACTGACTTCTCACATAACTTTTTCTTGTTTTATAATGAGGTCATAACTCAGCTATGTAATTACAGATTGGGCCTAATCTCCAAGTACTGGATTTTAGACACCACAAAACTAAAGTTAAAAGGCTGTTGGATGTACAGTTTTAGTTGTGCTCACCAGAGAAGCTGAAGCTGGAAAGAGACCTACCAAAGGCCAGATGTTAAAACTAGGGTATTAGGTTCCAACTCAACTCTTACAAGGAAACATTTGAAAAACAACTCACTTAATATTTCTGTCACTGCACTGAAGGTATTCAGGCATTGTCCACCACTCGCATACGTACAAACAGGAAATTCGTTCAGAAACACAGATAATTGCTGTGTGGATTGCGAAGCAAAACCAACTGTCTTTCTAGTGCAGGATGCAATGCCTGAGGTGAACAGTAGAGGACAGCTCCGAAGGAGACACTAAAAACTATGAGCCGATATATTGCTATCCTACTAATCCGACAATTTCCTCTTACCCAGGTAGGGACTATCTTGTGGCCTGAAGCTTGGAGATAAGTAGACAGTTAGAGATGGACCTGAGCTAGAAAATCAGACCCTCTCAGGATTTAGAGGCAGAATTACCCAAAGCTCTGATCTAGGCTCTTCATCCATGTTTCTGCTTTGTTTATTATTCACTTTAATTCAGTTAATCATAACCAGCCTTTTGCCTTGACATTACCTAGCTGCACTACTCTCTGCAAGCCAAGAAAACATACCTCCCTTAAATGAAAAAAGTGAGGGTTTGGACCCTGACGCATTGAACCAAAGGCTGTTGCTTGTCACAATGGTAGAGATGTTGAGTCATCTGTTGAAGCTGAAAGGACTTAATCCAACTTGATTTTTTCTGCTCTCACTGACTGTGGTGTAAGCACAGGCTTTATGAAACCTACTGCAATTGTCCACAGACCCATGCAGTGTTTAGGAACTCTAATCACATACACTTTTCTGTCATCTAAATTGCTGAACTCTTACTGCTTTGGCCTTGCCTGCCTCAAAGAGATCTGTCCTTGTTTTATATGAAATAGAAAAAGCTGAAGCTCTCAAAGGTCTGCTTTCCAGAGAGTAATGCCAAATAACCTGAAAAGCATCTAGTTTCCTCCTGGGAAATCTCAAGAGCAGGAGAAGCGTTGGATAAGAGGATATTCCCTCCAGACCATGAGCTGGCATGTGAACACCCTCTTCAGAATCACCCATAGATTTGTCACCCTGCTGCCTCAAGTAGAAGTGAACCCGGCACGCAAAACCACAAGTACTGAATATATCAAGGCAACAGCCATGTCTGACATTGCCAAACAGATGGCAACAGCCCAGTTATGACATTCTCGCTTAGTATCAGTAAGGGCTGTCCTTTAACAGTGCTGCTAGGAGAGCCCATGTGACAGGAGGTGGCCAGCAGGGACAGTGAGAAAGCGTCAGACAAGCAGATCTCATGTACAGCAACTTGCGCACAGAGGAAGCTTCTTCATCACTTCCACCTAAGCGTGTATTTAAACCAAGTGGTCTAACACAAAGGCAGAGGTACCAAGTACAAGCCAGCACACCATACCCAAGTGGCAGATTTCGCATGCTTGAAGTCTGCTTTAGTACAGCAAAGAATGAATAAGGACTCATTAAAAAAAAAAAAAAAAAATTAGTGATATGGCATTTGCCCTAGCAATCAGAATTGTGATTGAGCAAGATTACCAGCTCTGTTGGAGAAGAGGACTAGGAAGAGAAACCAGGGCTCATCTTGGTGGTACCTGTATCGTCCAGGGCTGGAAAGAGATTTATTTTTAATATACTATTGCCGCCCTCTAGTGCTTTGGAAAAGAATCTGCCCACAATTACTAGCCATAAACAGACGTTAGGTAAGGGAAGCATGCCATTTCCAGGAATGAACAGGAAAGGATCAAAATAGTCAGCAATATCTATAAAGAAAAAGATTAAAGACAGCTCTGAGTGGGTATAAATCCATCTAGCCATCAATTATTTCAAATTAGCTACATCATTTTAGAGCATCCCTAGAATCTTGCTCATTTTTCTTTCCAGTATCAACAGACCATCAACAAATAGATCTTCTGCCTTCCCTTCACTGTATCCTGAGGCAAAGACTCTCATCAAGAGACTGGCAGTTGCTGAAGATAAGGTGACAATGGCCAATAATCCACAATACCTAAAACTGCTCTTGACACTAATACTGACAGATGGTACAGGGACACTCTAATATATTATAGCTACTAAGTTATCTTCTGACCTCAATGATAACTTCAGGTCAGCAGTCAGAACATCCGCCATGGTCTCCAAAATACACTCCACATACCTCTGCCTTTGCTGCGCCTGTTCTGTGGCTAAAGAAAGCTCATTAAAATAAACTGTGTGCAAAATAATCTCTACTCACATCTGCTTAAAAAAAACCCACCAAATGAACAAACACTTAAACCGCTCTGTTGCTTCTGATTTTAAAAGTGATAGCACAGGTCTGTGATAAGCAGCTCAAAATGACTACTTCAGCTACCTGCCCCCCCGCCTTTCCAAACCACTTTATTGTGTATCCATTCAATTAAAAAAAAAAATGTTGTGTTAGATCTCATCTCACAAAAACCAAAGCTATACATTTCTAGTCTCTGGGGAGATCTATCAGAAGCAGCAACACCTTTTTCAGCATCCCCATCTCACTATATAGGGCAATTAACCTTCCCAGCGTTTGCCAGATAAAGGCATGTTCAGGCTGGAATTTAATTCTTCAACTGGTAAAGCTCTTCTCTCCTGCCACTGCTGAAGACAATCAGCATCTTGTCCATTATTTTGTCCATTTATCTGGACAACTGCAACATCAGCTTTTGCTTTGCAAGGAAACTGTAGCAGTAAGGGAAGGAAATTCAGGCCTTGTGGTCAGATCACAGAACTGGCACCCTTGTTTTTCTGAGTTTTGCCTCTAATTTTCTGAGTGGTTATGGACAAATCTCTATAGATTATATTTTCCATCTGTATAGTTGACATATATTCTGTGATGTCTACTAGCACAGTAGACACCTCCTTTCAAGATGGCAGTAATTTCTCACAGTCATGAAAAGGCCTGGCTAACCTTTTATTAATCCTTTTAGACTCTGCTCTCCAGCCAAAACCCAAATGCAGGTGACAACTTTTGGCCCACTTGAAGTTCGTCCTGTGTCTGTGATGGTTTACCACATTACTCTGCACTTCCAGTCATGCCACCTGCCTGTGTCCTTATGATATATTTATATCCCTGTACGCATGTGCCTTCGTGTATGTGAATTAAGACAAGCTGGTAAGCAGCTATGCCCTCCCTTCCCCTGTACGCTGGCTTCACCAGCGATGGCAGCACTGTGTGAGTGCTTGTGTCTCTGCCCCGGCAGGATCCCGGAGACAAGGCTTCCTTGATGCGCCCACCCTGCTTCCCCATGCCCTCTGCAGAGGCCAATGCTTGTGTCAGCTCAATGTTCAAATTTGGTTCATTCCACCTATCCGTTCAGCAGAGATCACAGACTTGGGGAGGCAGCACAGCTGAATTTGAATGTCAAAGCTGGTGCAATGAAGAGGTTGCTGATAAACCACAGAAACACACCAGCGTCCTCCAGTAACTGGAACTAGTAAGGCTGGGCCACTGAGATCTGCATCCAGTCTGAATCTCTTCAGCTGCTGGTTGCAAGCAAACAACATGGTGTTTTGTTTTTACATGTCAGAGACCTAAAACTATGGACAAACTGCAGACATGTAGTCGCAGGCAGGAGGAAATGCAGCCTATGGAATAATGACTGAAATAGCCATTGAATCATGGTCATTGTCAGCTGCCCACATGCTGTCCACACAGCATTAATAAAGATGCAGTGGGAATGGATAAGAGGTTTAAATAAAGTCTTAGAGCAAAAGGCTCCAGGAAATTAATTCAGTTTATCAAAAGAAAGGGGAAGGATGTAGTAGGGAACTGGTCAGAGAAGGATCTTCAGTCACACAGAGCTACTGCAAGAAGCTGTTGCAAGAAGCAAAAACCGAACGCACACAGAACTAGAAACACAGCACGTCTTTCACAGCAAGAGGGATTCACCAGTGAGACAAGCGACTCAAGCACCAGGGTGAACCATGTATTTCAGTAAATCATGAGTGGATGTTTTCACAGAAGATAGTTTCCTAGATGAAGCACTCTTGTATTGAACTTGAAGACAGAAATGCTTCAGCGAAATCCAAAGACCTGTGTTTGCTCAGTCTAAGCAATCATAGCCACATCTCCTGGCCATAAAAACCCATGACTCAGTTAACCTCCAAACTTACCAACCATGTCTGATTGTGCAATATTTATTCCTGTTTATAGTACAAATAAAGCAAACTAGGCACTTTGTGCTACTATCTCAGTGTGTGCAATTGCTTCCTAGATACCATGTAGCTACTGCTGTGGCATGAAAGGCCAGTTGCTGATTAAAACTTGCTAGTTAGAAACAGGTCTTCTGGGGTCTATTCCATGTTCTGCCCTACATGCAACAAAGCAAATAATTCTGAGTGGCCAAGCCTGAACATGTTGTCTACTCTCTAGAAGGCTAAAGTTAGCATGCTGCAGGTAAACTATTTTCTCACAAACTTTCCACAAAGGAGGCACGTCAAATCAGAGCTGATCTGCTGGATTTAATTGCTCTTATTCCATTTCCCCACCTGCAAAATGGGGATTGACTGCAAAAAAGAGGGTAGTTTACTTCATGTGGGATGAATATGAAGTATCTGCGCTTTGTTTCCAGGGGCAGCAAGAATCACTGCCTTTAATATTAAATCAAATCATATTATCAAATAATATTATTGCAAGGGATGTTTGTGGGCTGGGGAAGGGAATGTTCCAAAAAGAGTTTACAGGGGTGAACTCACCCTGCAAAAAGAGGAAAGCATGGGATGTCAGTGATGAGAGTAATATCTATCACAAAGCCGAGTGCATGACTCACTTCAGAGAGAGCTGATCCTTTCATTTCCACCTAGGAGTAATCCTGCGAGTGGACACTGTACCTCAGTAGCATGACTTAGGAGATACCTCTGTGCAAGTCATGGCTAAAGATGTAGGGGAGGAGCCCATGGCCCATGCACAGGAAGGTGACTTTCTGGTGGATGGTGACCAGCTGAAAAGGGAGCAGGGAGTGGGACAGCAACATGTGTACCCAGACCCCCTGGAAGGGTAAGGTCTTTACTATTTGCGTGTATCTGCTTCCTTTCTGATGTCAGTGTTACTTTTAACCTCCTTAACCTCTTTCCACAGCCTCTCCTGCAGTTGAATCAGACTGCTAATATCAGCCTTCGAAGCTGCACAGTCAATTCCCCAAACCTCCCATCAACCCTACTTGTGTCCCAGGTCCACAGGCTAGAGCAGAGGGAACAGATGCAAGAAAACAGCCATCAGCCTCTCTTCCCATATTTCGTTTTCTAGACAGATACTTGACTATGCAGATCATTATCATTTGAAAGCTGAGGCAAGAGAACATTTGCTGTAACCCTGGGGAAGAACAAGAGTTAGGGCTGGCATGTTGGATATGTTGCATCAGCTTGCTGCATTTTTTGCCTTTTGCATTTAAGTTGCACCTTTATTCTTTTTCTTTTTTGTGTTGTTTTTTTTTTTTGTGGCTCACATGTTATGGTCTCCGATCCCCTGGTCCTATTCCAGCGTCGCTACACAGCCGCATGCCTCGGCTCCTACAGTTATCACTTCCATGGGTTGCAGCAAAAGGAAGATGCACAAGTCTGAAATGTACTTCCTCAATAACAAGAAGTGGTCTTACCTTCCACATTTTTGCTGGAACTCTTCAGCTGAGTGGGAGAATAAAGGAATCAGTCTGCTGTAAAGGGTGTAAAATCGGTTGTGCTTCCACACCAGTGTTTCATATGAAATGGAACGGACATATATTTTAGTAGTACCCTCTTCCAAATCACACATGAATGATAGAAATAACTATATTTCTCAAAGTGCAGGAGCTTCATTTCTCTACACAGCACATTGTGCTTATTCCTACAAGGTTTTTGAGACATACAGCATTACACACCGAGTTAAGAAATAAAAGCTAGATGTTCTTGTTCAGTTTTGTTTTATTAGCACAAGAAGCTTTCTTATCTATTGAGAAAACACACTGCAGGCTGGTGAAGCTAGTACAAGGAACAAATTCTGGGAAAAATAAACCAAAATTGTTATTAACAAAACTACTCCTCCTAAATTTCGCAAACCTCATTTTTGCTTTCATCATCTCAATGACTCTCTCAACTTTAACCAAAGCCCAAGTACTTGAACCCAATCACCTCTCAACAAAACAGACGAAATTTGGTTGCTTCTAAGGTGGAACATGCCATTTGTGCTTAATTGGCCAAATCCAAAGATTCCCCTTAGAAGCTGTCAATTAACCCTTCTCCACAATTTTTATCATTATACAAAGTAGCGTCTTCATCCCCCACAAAACAGAAGAAACTATACACAAAAACCAGCAGCCTCAGCAATGAAACAGAAATTGAACATAAGCACTGCTAGGTCTGTACTCGTTGCCATTGTGCTAAGCAAAACATTTGTCCGTACATACAAATGACATCAAACTCTGCTGGCAGAGGCTAAACCAAACCTTGCTAGTTTATGTAGAAAATATATAGGTACATGTAGGTACTAAATTTTCATATCCTACGAATCGGGCTATCTCATTTCACATGAACGCGGTAAGAAAGTAATAAAAACCCATCAGCTATGTTAAGAAAATGTCCTGCTTCTACCTTCAGCCTGATTAGGACATTCACAGTTGTAGTGAAAATATTTAACATTTGTTTTAATCAGATTAAAAACAATGCATAAACTTTGAAGGTTATATTTTTATATGTCACCAGCATCATCTATAAAAAATAGGAAGGATTTTAAAGATGTGACTTGCTTATTGCTTGTGATAATATTTTCATTGAATAAGATAAGTGAATCTGTGATTATGTTGTTTTGACCAGGAGAGGCAAAGCTAACAGAAACATGGATATTGATTCTAAGATTAATTAAAATATCTTGGAAAAATAAACTTGTAACAAAGTTGACTTAGAGGGCTGTCAATTAGACTTTGTCTGCAAGATCAGTCATAATCAAATTTGTTTTGAAAGTCCAAATAGACTCTGGGTCAGCTCTGATGGAGAGGGTGGGTTTCTTATTTTATCCATTTCTGAAAGTTCATTGGAAAGAAGCATATGTAACAGCAAAGCATCATTAGCTTTACACGCTTCCAAGCTCTCCTGGGTATCTGCTCAAACAGCAACACTGTTGGGAATGCGATCTGGGGAAAGGTAGTAGTAAGGAAGCTTTTTGTTCTTGTTGCGCTCGGTGATAGCGTTGACGATCTCATCCAGATTCTTGCGGAATTTTGCCATAGCCTCTTTCACTGGCTTCTCCACGAAGTGTTCATCTGGGTACATGCCCAGAAACAGCTAATTGAAAAACACCAAGAAATCATGCTTTGAGAAAGCAAAGGCTATTCTGTTTCAACATTATGTCATCCAGCAGAAAGACACCCAGAGCCTCACAAACGCTACTATTAAAATAGTACTATCAATATTTAAGCCAGCCTGCATTGGCACTGCCAATGAAAGATGCTGTCCCATTCTCCCTCCACCGCTAGCTGCTTCTTTTCATCCCTGCATCTTTCTGTAGTGCTCGTTCAGGTGTCTACGTGGCACCTCCTCCACCTGCAGGGAGCTGATCCACTGAAAACGAAGCAATTTTTTTCAGGCTAGTGGTCAGCCAGATCAACTTCCCAAGCCAGATCTCTGCATAGCCACTCAAACATTTGTGCTGCTAAAGAAAAGGACAGCATGGGAGGAGAATGAAGAGCCAGGGATGAAAAAGGAAAACAACTGCTTCTTTCAGTGACAGTGGAAGTTTCTGTTGACTTAAAACTGTCCTTCAAAGTTCAGCCTGACAGTTGCTTTAGTCAGCTTGGACTCTAAGGGTGCCCTGAATACTGCAGTACCAATATGCATACTGGCATATTACCTGCTTTAGGTAACTATTTCCCACGATACTACCCATACTACTAGCTTCTCAGCTGAAATTTGTTTTGTTCTTAAAGAGAAACTTCAGAAGTACCCTCTGTCCATCATCTTCCATTTAAGGACTTCAAAACTTGTCCTCCAGACAAAGCCCCTGGGTAAGACAAGCAAGTACCTACAACTCCATTTCACATGAGGGAAATGGCTATAGACCGTGCTTGCAAAGCATCCTGTGGGCTTGTTTTGTTTGCACTCCACACCAGCCAGGCACAAGCCACAACCACAGTGCATGTGGCACTGGGGCAGGTTTTCCGCAGGGACAGGACATGGGGATACAGCGGTGCTGTAGCTTCTCCACCAGCACTGCTGGGGCAAGGAGTGGAGAAAAAAACCCTTGTGCCTCTGTAGCCCTCTTCCTCCCACACCAGCATTCTTACTCAGCAATGCCATACTTGAGTTTAGAAACTTTCATTTTGGCTGAAACACAGCCTCAGAGTAAAAATACGACTTCTCGCTCAGAGCTGGTTTGCATCTGGCGGAACAAGGGCAAACCCACACCACAGGCACATCTCCACAGAAAGGCAAACATGGTCCAGTCAAGCACAGAGCAGCACTACAATCTCGTGAGTCCATGTGCTCTCACCATGGCCCTCGTGGTCTCACCTACATCTCCACCACCTAGAGAAGGGAGGTCCACTTACTTCATTGTCCTGGAATTGGCTCAAGGCCCAGACAGCTCCAAGATGCCAACAAGAACGTCCCCTGTCTGGCAGACTCTCCACAATTTGCTTGATGGTCACTGTCCCCTTTTCTGTCGGAGGAGGGTGGCGCATTGTTGGTGGGGCATTGGGAATCCAGGAACACCAGTCATACTGCACAACAAAGCAAGACAGCACAGTGAAAAGCTACAGTGGCTGGTATTTAGGAACACTGCAAAGAAAATCAGGAGTCTTGACACCAGTGACTTTGCTTCTGTAATATGAGCCTCTCAGAAAGAGAAGATACTAACTAAAGGACAGAGAGATGCTCTAGAGAAGAACTGAAGGAGACAAGGAAGCCCCTCCTATCTTTCTCTGGATCTCACAAGGGAGAGAGTTGTGTTTCCTTAATGGGAGCAGTTATTCTGCTAACCACAGGCATGTGCCACACAGCCCAGATTCACCTGCCAGGCTAAGGACAGCTATTTTATTAAACAAAGATCTCTTCTGATAATCTCAGGCAACCTCTGATTAAAAACCTACATCTGATAAAATCTTCTTTTCTCCAGTTGTTCTTTTCTGCAAAATTTGCTCTAAGAACATGCCCACAGTACTGTGGTCAGGCAGCAAGAGACGCAAACGAAGCTGGTGCATCATGGAATATGGCATGTGGATGTGGCCATGGTAAACTCAGAATCACTTCTGTCCTGCTTCAATGTCGTGGGATGGTGATGTTTCATTTTGCCTCAGATATGACCCTGAGTTTTGCCACCATCTGAGATGTTGCACTTACCATAACTCTTTCTTTTCCAAGCACTTTTTCATTACCTTCATACATATCCCCTGCCCTGCCTGAGGAAAAGTCCTATTTCTGCTGGGTGCCATGCTTACACTGCACTCAATCTGTTCTCTCCGGTGCACAGCCACCTCCTCCTATCCTCAGCCCTCTCTCTCTGACATTTTTCCCCATGGCTGAAGATCATTTTGCTGATGAGTTGAATACCCTCTGCATGCCAAATTGGCCCTCTCATTCTCTGAAGGCTCTCTGCTAAACCCCGACAGCCTGGGCAATATTAAGAGATGGTTTCTTAGTGAACAGACAGGATTTCCTGAGGGGGAGACTGGGAGATGTCTCAATCTCTTGTAATGACAGGTTAGAAGTGAATAGTCACAGAGGTCCCTGGTCATGGATGTGGCACAGGAATAGTGTGCGTTCATTTGACACCTGGCTCTAGACCTGCTCCAGGGCTCCTGAGTTGCAGGGGTGGACAGGAGGGTCAACATGGAGAGTGATGTGGGATGTGTTTGGGAATAATTACCATAGGAAAGATGGTCTCCCTGCTTATCTGTGAGATCATTCATGCCCAAAGCCAGAACATGTGCCAAAAAAAAGCTCATAGAATCATAGAATCACAAAATATCTCAAGTTGGAAGGGACCCATAAGGATCATCGAGTCCAACTCCCTGCTCCTCGCAGGACTACCTAAAACTAAACCATATGACTAAAAGCATCGTCCAGACACTCCTTGAACTCTGACAGGCTTGGCACCATGACCACTTCCCTGGGGAGCCTGTTCCAGTGACCGACCACCCACTCAGTGAAGAAGCTCTGTGCAATACAGCCTGACAAAGAGATTTGCTTCTGGCTGTTGAGGTCTGCTTTCCAAAATGCCTTGATGTTGGAAGAAACAGCATTTGAAAGGCAGGCTGTTACTATAGTTTCAGGGTAGATATATGTCGATAAAGGCAGGCAGGGATAACACAGGCTATCAGTATGTCGCACACTAAACATCATAGAGGAAGCTCAAAGTCGCCAGTTGGCTCACAAACTCAAGAAATGAGCAGCAATGCATTGGGAATATTAAGCACATTGGTTCTTTTGAAAACTTGACCATACATGACCAAAGCCTAGATCCTCACAGATGTACTGCTTCAAATTTCTGTGTATGTCAGTAGGAGTTAAGTACCTAGATATCACTGAGGATCTGGACTCCTGTCCCACTGACTTCAATGAGACTTTACATTGCAGAGTCTTGTCTGTGCTGCTGCAGAAAGTAGAAGTGGAGGTCCTGCAGACGTGCAAGGCAGCTTTCAACTAGTTAACTCAGGACCCTTGGTAAATGCTTTATTAGGCCAGCTAGATCGCTGTTCTGCTGGGACTGAGCTGTTGGAAATAGCCAGCTGCACCAAGACAAAGACAGATGGCATATGCAGCTACACGAACTGCAGTCACAGCACTGAGCTGCGCTGCACATGTTCCCTAAGCCACATCGGAAAATGGGATGTATGCTTCTTCGGCACAGGCACACTGCCAAATTAGCGCAGCTTACAAAAGCAACCCACAGTAGCTACCCGTGAATGCACTCAGCAAATGCAAAGCAAAGCCACTTAGCATAACTCATTGCATTTCTTTGCAGAATGTGCCACAGACTACCAGCACATATCCAGGCCGTTCAGGTGGTGTCTGGAAGGCATGGTAGCCAGACTGTGCACCTGAATCCTTCAGCATTTCTGAAAGGGGTCTTAGCAACCCATTTAAATGCTTAAATAAAATTGTTCTCCATAATAAAATCATCAAAACTAAAATATACAAGCTAGAACACCTAAATTTGAGCTTTGGTACCTATTTAGGACTCAAAATACCTTTCTCAGCTTCCAAAAGAATTCAGTTTCCACAGGCTTCATGGGGATTTGCAGATGGCTCTGCAGTTATTTTGACCAGAAAGAGTAATGTAATGTCTGTATATCTACTAAAAAACATTTCTCAGACCTTGCCCTGGTAGATGCATCCCCCATCCCAGAAAGAAGAACAGGCTTCGCAGAAATTCCTACCTGACCAAAATTCACAGCTGCATGCTGGGCCGATGTGGTGAATATTATCACCGTGAGATATTCTGCTAGCTTCTCCCGTGTCCTGATCATCTTAGGAAACCCTAAACAAGGGAGAAGAAAAACTTAAGTAACCCAGCTATGAAGTAACCCAGTTACCCAGTAGTAATCAGCTACTCAAAAGGCCTGAGTTAGAGGAGCGTGCAGCAGTCACTGAAGAGCAGGGCATTCTCTTTCTGAATCTTGCTGTATGGTCTAACAGGAGTTACTCAACCTCTCTGTGTCTTGGCTGTCCAGCCGTAAAAGCAGAGTCATCCTGCCTTACCTCATACGGGTTTGTGAGGCATCACCACTGTTTGCAAAGTATGGGGCATTCCTTAAGGGAAAGGCAAGGTATAATTACTCCTTTAAAAAATACTGTATCCCTGTCCTCTCACCCTACCTACCCTGCAGCAAGGAACCCAGAGAGTCCACAGGGCAGGGGCCTCAGATGCTCCCCCTTTCTTCAGTCTGCAGTGCAAGCAGGGAAGGTTCATGCCAAGGAGCAAGTGGCCATGGGCTTGTATTTACAAAGGTCCGAGGCTCAGCGATCAAGTGCGCTGCGAGAAAGAGTGCAGGGAAAGCTTATTTGCTGAAACGGGAAGTAAGGAAATGAGAACTTCTGAAAGAGAAACAACAGAATGAGGAACAGAAATAGTTGCATCAAGCTGTCTTTGAAGGGGAATAATCAAACGGAGCTATATAAAGAAAGAGGGAATAGTCGGGGACTAGGGAAATATTTTGCTACCAACACACCCCCAAGCCTGTATCTCTGTTATCCCCACTACATCACAGTCCTGTGCTGTACTCCCTGTCCCAGCCCAATGTGACTACAGGTCCCAGGATACCTAGAGACCTGTCAGCACCCTGGGGTGAGCTGCCCATGCTCAGGCTGCCGGTGCCAGCTGCTTCACGTCTCCATCACCAACCTGATGCAGATGTGAACTCAACCTGAGAGGGGGAAGAGGGTATATGGTAGGTCTGGCCAGCCACCAAGCCCGAAGAAGAGAAGATGCACCATCCCCTCCTGTGTCCTGCTATCCTAAGCACACTGTGCTCATCTTTAAAGAGGCTTGGCATGCTCCCAGTCAGAGCAGCCCTCCCAGGGCAGGAACAGAGACTGGAGGGGGAGCACCAGGTGCAACAGCCTCCCCCATTGATCCTCCTTCCATTCTTTACAGACCCAGCCAAGTCCCCCTGCTCTCTGCCCCAGCCCCTGGAGTGTCAGCAGTGCAGACAGGCATGCTGCAGGCCTGGCAGGTTTCCCACTGTAGTGGCAGTCCTGCCACCAGTGGTGCTTGTAGTGTCCCACCCCAGCTGCCCCAGCTGTAGCCCTGGAAAGGCTTAGTACTTGTCCCATATCAAGATGCTTAGGTCAAGCATGAAGTTCCTGCCGGCAGGCCATTTCTAAGCTTTTCCCAAGAGACAACTAGACAAACAAAAATGATAGCAACTAGGTGTCCCCCAATCCTTTGCTTGTCCAGGCAGGTAGAGCCCAGGAGGCTGTTATACACCAGCGCATACTGGTAATGAGTGGAAACATCACAGTTTTGCCAGGAGGTCTCACACACAAACACGTGCGCATGCAATGCCAAAGCCATCTGCCCCAGATCACTGGCCAACTGATGTTTCCAGATGTAAATCAGTCAGGACAGTATGAAGAATCCCCACCCACCTGTATAAATTCCTGAAAACCTGCTTGGAAAAAAACTTGTTTAGGGAAAAGCAGGAGCGTGTTAACTCAGGTGGGAAAATAGAGCTGTCTTATGGGTGAAAGCTCCCACAGCCAAGTAATGGTTTGCAAGAAATGAGAGGCAGTGAGAGGAGACAGAGCAAAGGAAAATATTTCTTGGAAAGAATTATGAGTATCTTCTCTTGAAGAGAGCAGAACAGCTCAACGATGACACACATGCTGAACAAATGCAAAGTGCAGCAAGATACTCCTGTGGAAGTTCTTACTTGTTCCTATTTAATGCAAGGTTTGGAGGAGAGGATTCAAGGGGGTCTCGCTGCTCCTTCTGATTTCCATCAGTCTGCCTGGTGGTTCCAACAGCACATACAGACAGCCCCTCCCCTAATGCTTAAAGCATGAGCAGACAAGATCAAAGAACCAATCCCCAGTGTACAGAGAGATTACACGAGTTGCCCAAGCTCATGGTGAGAATCTGTGGCAAAGGAAGGAGCTGTCTCCTGAGGGAGGGAGGGCCTGATCCAGGGTCTCGCCCATAAAACTGAGCATCTTTGGGCCAAGAAGGGAGAGCGTCTCCAACAATTCAAGGCATGCTGTGCATGCAGCATTGCTGTCAGTAGGGCCTTGACAAGCTGCAGACCTGGCTGGGCCATCATACCTTACCTGAGGTCTTCACACCCCTCATCCCATAGACATAAATGTCTTTGATGAAGGCCTGGAGCTCCACATCCTCACACACCACCTCGTCGCTCTCATAGTAGATGTGAATCACATCCTCTGCAAAACTGCAGACACAGGAACAAATGAACAAGACAAAATGAAAAGGAGAAAGCAAGCCTGCCATTCCCTGAAGACCTTCTACTGACCTTGCAGAGGAGGCAGATGTTGCACGGGGAAAGAGAGAAGGGCAAAAGCAGGTCTCAACACCCTCCTACCACCTTCCCACAAGCAGTGGGAATGCACAGAGGCAGCTGTGATTCACTTCTGACTGCAGCATCACTTCCTCCCCCAACAAAAAGATGCTGGACCACACTGCATCCCCTGAACAGTCCTGTGTGCTTTATTCTCTTATTTGAGGCTTTGCTCCTGCCCAGACATCTGTCCTCACATCTGCATCCTTTTCTTCATTTAATACAGACTCACTCTGGCATATCCACATGGCTCTCACACTGGGAACAGGGGTTCCCAAACTGTGATACCGGCAGCATCCCCTGTATGTGGGATACTCCAAAGCTGCTCCTGAGTACCATTCAAATAGTTGATCCCCTCCTACCGCACATCCTTTTCACAAAACCCAAGTGGCACACTCCAAAGTGGGGTGGCCCAGGAAACTTCTCTTGGGGAGAAGAGTTCTAGACCTTTTTCCTATACCCACTGCATAGAGCAGATACCTCCGCCTTGTTCAGTTCCTCTTCTCAAAATCCCTCCTTCTATACAAACTTCCCAGGCTAATTCACCTCAGAAAGAAAGGTTCTTAAAACACTAAGATAACAGAAATAGTTCTGAAAGCAGTGAAAACAGGAAAGCCTGATTTCCTGCAGATTTGCATCTCGCAACTGAATGACTGGTTGTGCTGGTTTTGGCTGGGATAGAGTTAATTTTCTTTAGAGTAGCTAGTATGGGGCTATGTTTCGGATTTGTGCAGAAAACAGTGTTGATAACACAGGGATGTTTTCATTAATGCTGAGCAGTGCTTACCCAGCACCAAGGCCTTTTCTGCCTCTCGCACCACCCCACCAGAGAGTAGGCTGGGGGGGCACAAGAAGCTGGGAGGGGACACAGCTGGGACAGCTGACCCCAACTGACCAAAGGGATATTCCATACCGTATGATGTCATGCGCAGCATATAAAGTTGGGGGAAGAAGAAGAAGGGGGGCATTTTCAGAGTTATGGCGTTTTGTCTTCCCAAGTAACAGTTACACGTGATGGAGCCCTGCTTTCCTGCAGATGGCTGAACACCTGCCTGCTGATGGGAAGTAGGGAATGAATTCCATGTTTTGCTTTGCTTGCCTGTGTGGCTTTTGCTTTACTTATTAAGCTGTCTTTATCTCAACCCATGAGTTTTCTCACTTTTACTCTTCCGATTCTCTCCCCCTTCCCACTGTGGGGGAGGTGAGCAACTGGCTGCGTGGTGCTGAGTTGCCGGCTGGGGTTAAAACACGACACTGATTAACTGAGCTATGCTGAGATATTCTGTTAGCTCTGCAGGTACCTATAATCTCTTGCTAAATATTTTCACAACAACCCACAGGGTGAAACATTTGACTACAGAAGCTGACTGATGGGATCAAGAATTGTTATCCAATACACATTTATCCCCTAATAAGCTATAAATTTATTGCAATTTGGAGACCTTCACAAATCTGTCAATGTGGTTTCTATTAGCCAACCAAGTCAAGAGTTGTTATTGAGGCAAACAACTGCATAAACGCCAAGAGTTTAAGTAATTTTGGCTTCCAGAGGAAGCCAAAGGAAAAGAAAAATCCTGCACCATGCAGTGATAAAGATGCCCTGCATGAGCTCTGCTTCCATCACCTGGCACCTCTGCAAAATGCACACAGAAGGTAATCCTTCTTCTACACGATGGCAGTATTTTAGACCTCCTTTCATACAAATATAAATTAGTATATGAAGTGTGGATGAGGCCTTTTGGGTTGGAATATTTTGGGTTGGAATATCTTCCTGCAGATAGATCAGAAATAAAAAGCTAAGTATTAGAGGACGGGTTTAAGAATTTGCCATGTGACCCTCAACGTTTCTACAGGGACACCTTTATCAGCTTTCTTAAGTCTAGGCCATCTACTGCATGTGAAGCAATGTTTGGGACAGAAGTTATTTCACCAAAAGAGTGGAGACTGCAGAATGTAAGAAATTCATGGTAACTAGCCACATGCATGGCAGTGGATTCATGGGTCAGGACATAATGCACTCAAAAGGGTACTGCCCATGCCATTTATAAACCAAATTATTCACTTACGAAGAATGTCTCCGCCAAGTCTGAGGCAGTGTAACATCTTCCTCTGGCTAGGTGCACACCCACAAACGGTCAAACTAAATTGACTTGACTAATTACTATCTGGTATTTCAAAAGGCATACCTCAATCAGCAAAGAAAACACAGGAAAGATAAGGACAAAAACCGGACTACATAAAAAAAACAACTGCAGAAAAGTTATAACTTCCTTTTCTCTCAAATGGGCGCTAACAGTTGCAGGAAACATTGCAAGATAACCCCTTGTCAAAACACAGAGAAAACACAGGGGACAAAGATGTACCCAACCCTTTAAACTTTATGCTTGCATTATAAACCCCCTACTCTGTGTACAAAAAAGATCCAGTTTTTAATAAACATGCTTTTCAAAAGCGATGTGACCAGAAACAGCTGCATATTTAGCAAGCAACTTATGCCATGCAAAAATACATTGTTTGTTAAATGAAATGCCGCCGTAGAATAAAAACAATACGAATCATTCCATTCTGAGGCAGTGTTTCATATCTGAAAAGGAGCCACATTTGTATGGTAGAGCAGCCTTGCAGTACCTCTCCTGACTGAGAATTGCTGCCCTTCCTGACAAAACTTGGGCCTTGCAATTTTAAGGCATTTTAAAAAAGGCTTTGCACAAATCAGTTAATGCCTAATTTATTTGGTTTCTTAACACAACTCTCTCATGCAAGCCAAGCTTACATTTCCACTCCATAAGAACCTTGACAAGCTCACGTGGCTGGCTCAGAGAGCTGGGCTCTCTCTTGGTTTGTGCATAGCTAAAAAAAAAAAAGCTAATTAAATTCCCTTTGCAGGGCTAAATTCCAACTCACTAAACTCTGTGAAATCCTATAGAAGAGTACATACTTATAAAGGGGCCTCTAAAATACAGAATGCAAGAAAACAGGGCTGAAAAGAGCAGGAATTAACAGTCTTTCAAGGGTGAGTGCTTGCTTGACTATGTATTTTTCCTCAGATGAGATATGCTGGATGGAAAAGGCTCCACATGACTAAACAGTCCAGGTGCTGTTCACAAGGCTGTGATGAACAGTAAAGTGAGCAGAGAGAAAATGAAATCATGCCTCTGTGACAGTGACTTTATTAGCCATTTCTAGAACTACAGTCTCTTACCTCTTTATAGCCTCCCAGACTTTAATGCCGTCATCCCGGTAGTAGTAGTAGGGGATATCCTCTTTGCTGTCCATCCCTTTAGCTTTGATCTCCTCAGGGAAGCAGAGGGAGCTATAAGTCAGATCGTTCATTGCTTTCTGCACCATTTGTACATGTCCTCCTCCACCTGTAGCATTTGCCTGCAGGAAGAATGGCAAGACAGGAACAGTAGGAAATTATGTTCACTTTGTGCCGAGACTAGCTTTCCAAATTCACAGGAGATGGTATTCAAAATGCTGGTGAATCTGTTTTTCAAGGAGAAAACCACGCCTATACACAAACAAGTACCAAACTGCAAAGGTCTACTGCAACTGTGCATTTTGACTTCAGAGGTTCCATACCTTTCCCATGAATCACTGTTAATATTCACATTTTCTCCATAGGTACAGCACCTGCTTATAATGGAATACAGTAATAAAGTACAGCAACATTGAAGTATCGAACCCAAAGCACTTTCTGCCAGCCCTACGCTCCAGAACTGGTGTGTGTGTGAAGGAAGGCAGCCAGCAGTGTATTAGAACAGGGCTTTTGCTAAACCACCCACTGCTGCTACAGAGTGGTTTAGGAGAGTGTGTTTAGGGATGCAGGCTACTGTCAGCCACCCCGGAATTTAAGCCAGGAGATCAATCCTGCTGGGTGGCTACTGATGAGGATTGGGCAGGCTTTCAGCATACATTACATTTGAAAAACACAGCATGTCCACAACAAACAGGAGGGCAAAACTCTTTAGATAATCACTGCAC
Source organism: Balaeniceps rex (assembly GCA_013401315.1). Lineage (NCBI taxonomy): Eukaryota > Metazoa > Chordata > Aves > Pelecaniformes > Balaenicipitidae > Balaeniceps > Balaeniceps rex. The sequence goes on along the minus strand of VYZW01059109.1, from coordinate 143,433 downwards.
AAAAGCTCCAATTTTTTTTCTAGCATATGATGCTAGCGTTGTAGCAGTATTCTGCTAACACTTATTGTCCTCCAGCTGGTTGTTCATCTACATTGGAACCAACCAGGATCCCTGCTGGCAGGCCTTAGACAGACACTCATCCCATGTGCACAGAGTATGGACATTATGCTTCTATGCAAAGGGACGGGAGTGCCTGCCAGGTCTCCGCAATCAGCAGTGGAGTACAGAAGACAAGGAAGGTGCCTGGATTTAACCTCTCTTTTCTACTTGGGTGAAAAACTCTGGAGCATGGAAGCTATTTTTGGTCTGGTGCCAGAGGTGTAAGGGGGACAGAGTTGTCCTGAAACACAGGCTCTCTCTTTGAAAGGACTTCTGAGACCTCCTCAAACTTCCCAGCTGCTGCTAGTGTGCTGTCACAGAAACTGCTGCATGACAACCTGTTGCAACTCCTAGGTGCAGCATGTTGTTTCTGGTGGAGCCAAGGGCGGAAAAGCTGGGTACATGTTAAATACCAGCGCAGACAGATTTAGATGTTCAGATTTGACCCAAGAGCTGCACCACAGTCCATGATAAACAGCTATGTTTCACTGACTCATATGAAGCTGAGTTTTAATCCTAGAAGATCTGCTATTTATGGCAATTCAAGAAGACAGGCTGGAATCTACAACCAGTATTTGCGGGCTTAGAAATCTATCTTATCTACATGTCTTTCTCTGTGATGCAAATTTCCTTTTGCAATCACAAATTCTTTTCTCACCACCCTTCCCGAAGATGAATAACTGAGTACTTAGAAGAAATTGGGGACTTAACTGTGTGCATACATGTGCAGGGATGTATGTGCGTATTATGTTACCTTGCAATCCTATACTCATACCGCTTGCACCCTATACTCATACCCACTCATCAGCTATGAGTAAGTGAGATACTGACTCATTACTGACATTGGCCAGTTCTGAATTGGCTATTTAGAGGTGAAAGGTACCATCTTTAGGACAACAAGAAATGAGTTAACTTAAGGCATCAGTTCTGTGTGCCAGTCTCTCTGGTGATATTAATTATGTTTGCCATTTAGTAGAAAGGTCTAGAAACAAGGCAATATGTGATGGTTAAAGGATAAAAACACAGATGGAACCATGAAGAATAATGAAGATTTGCAAAGGGGATTACTTACCTTGTCAAAAAGGCCACATTCACAGATAAGCTGTTCTCGGGCTTTGGTATTGATGGCTATTGTGAACCGCGTGTGTGGCACCAAGAGCTGTGAAATGGACAAACAATGAAAGAAGGAAAATTCTCTGATTGAATTCAGCAGCAACCAGGCGTAAAGTTTGAAGTCCTGGCGGCTAGCTGTACATTGCTTTGCAGTGCAGCTAGCCAAACCATCTCAGCTGAGCTATCACCAGGACTTCCTTTTGGTTTATCAAGCTAATGTGATAACCTCCCTGCCCCACATACATCCCTTCATGCAAGAACCAACCTTGAAAAGGGGATGTACAGCAGGCAGCTGCCGGAACATAGCTATACTGAACACCTCTGAGATTAAGTGGGTCCGTAAGAGATGGGTCACTGTCTGGTGGATGTGGAAATCAGATGAGCGAACCCAAATTTTAGCTAGCAGCCAGTCATATGTGTCATCTGAAGGAAAGAATATGGGATTGTCTGGCCCAGGCTTTTGACCAAGCTGAAAGATACAAAAAGAATATGAAACCCCAAGTCATTCATGTTTAAGATGAGACAACAAGGAATGCGTCCCTTTAAAGACCCTGACAGTAAGCCCACCTGGATTGCAATGGGTACAATTTTATTCTCCAGATTCTTATACAGCAGACAGATGGGTGCAGCCAAGTACTGTATTGTGCACGGGTCTGTTTTGTTGGCATCCACGCCATCTAGCAGCTCATAGTCCACAATGAAAATGTTTCCTTGCTGGGGAGGGGAAAAAAAAAAGCATGATGTGTTTTAACGGAGTGCAAGCAGCAAGGCTCAGAACAAAGGCTGGGAAGTCTCAGCCAGGGGCTAGCTTGTGCCTTGTGGTTACGAGTGGCCACTGGCCTGCCCTTGCTCGCAGTGGCTCAGGGATGATGCCATTGAGAGAGCAAGCAGCTTTACACAAACTACCTGACTTGTGAGCCTTTCAGCAAAGAGCGACTAAGTACTTGGCATTCATGCAGTGACACTAAGATGCAAACAAGTGTCACACTGCCAGCTGAAGAGATCCCTGTGCTCGTCATACAAACAAAAGCAAGGCACCACCCTTGCCAACCCTTCTTCAGCATGTTAGTTCAAGTCTGCAGGTGACAAGAGGGTAAGACCCTACCAGGAAAGGGAGAGGCCCTTTGCCCCCCTGAGGCAGATGGTCAATCCCTAACCTTTCAGACGAAACCACTGGAAAAGGACCCTTCACCTCCTGGTGACATATCTTTAACTGGACCTGGAGAAAGGCATGGCCTGCAGCTCCAGGACAGCAGGAGAAAACAGTCAACAGAAGTGTTGCCAGTCTGCAGAGACAACCAGCTTTGCCCTGACCAACCGTATGGCCTGAAGAGAGGAGATGTGGCTGAAGGCAGTTAGAAAAGCATTTGGGTGTTAGAGAATAAGAGAAGGAACAGATGAAGTCCAACCTCACCCAGAGTCCTACCTTCACTTCCTCCTCCAGGGTCAGGTTCCTCTCCAGACTGCATTCTACCATATCCGTAGTCACAGGCAACTTCTTGGGTATCTCTGTGCATCTCCGGATCAGCACAGGATTGCATCCATTCAGGAACTGGTAGCCAAACATAAAATCTTCCTTCCAGTGCTGCATCACATATTCTAAAGAAAAAACAAGCCCGCAGCATCAATATCTGCACTGCATCAATATCCTACTGCATTGTAGGATTCCTTCCTTCCTCCCCACCTGTTGTTATACTGCACTGCAGCTTTGACTAAAGTAAGTAGCAAGAAAATCATGCAAAAGTTGCCATAGAATTTTTAGAAAAATCACTTAAGTTAAATGGACAATGTAGTATTTGCTTTTCACTTTGAGAAGAATTACATTGATAATAATTTGTTTCTCCGTGTACAGAAGCAATGAGGAGTAAAATACTCCACTCCTACGAAAAATACTCTCTCCATCTGCAGACCACCTTCTCAGGTCTTCCATGACATTTTTAAATCTCACTCTTTAAATTCTCAGGGTATGCAGTACAGAGGGATGAGTCCAAAAAAGATAGCACAGACAGGAGAAGGAAAGTACAGAGCAATGTGGGTAGGGAAAGAACAGCAGTGGCTGGGGCAGTTCTCTTAGCTGGAGCTGGGTGAGGGGTACCTGGGGAAGGGTTTTGATTTTGGGCTTCTTAGTAAAACTGCTCAATGGCTGTTTTGTTCACTTAACACTTTTTTCCCTCTCTTTATTTTTCAATTGTTAAGCCCAGATTAACATCTCTTCTTAATAAAATGCTAGTTTCAGGTACTCCATCTCCTTACTATTACATATGTAGTACTACTGGATGTTTTCCACAATTGCAGTTTTCTGTTTCATAATGTCATGTCACCACTTCAACCTACAAGTTGAGAGTCAGAAAAAACATGATTAATGTGAAAAATCCCATTGGTGTCTTCAGGAGTAAAATGAAGCAAGTAAGGTTTTCCACTATTGCCTATTTTCAGACAAGGCAGAACTTTTTCTGAAAGCAATTTATTTTTCTACAAAGGGTGAAAGGATGAAAAAGATAGGCCTGAAGGAATGCAGTGATAAGTAAGAAAAAAGTCTCAAAACTCACAATGCTTTCTAACAGAGCAGAAAAAAATTACGTTTACTTAAAACTGACATTTATATCATCTCTGTCAATTGCATAATGAGTCTGGAGCTGCATCTGAAGTCTACACCAAGCAAAAAATGACTCATCACCTTGGACAGAAACTGCATGACTGAAAGATACTTTGAACGACCTTCTCCATTAGCCCTGTTTCTGCCAAGGCTTGCAAATAAGCAAATTCAGAGTTATATTAACATAACTGAGACCGATGCTTAGCATTTAAAAATCACAGAATTGGAGCTTTCCTCATGAGTATGGAAATGTTATCAATTAAATTAATTGTAGATCATATCTAATTCTTGTGTTAAAAGTACTTTAGGAAGCAATCTTATTAAATGTAACAAATTGCTGTAATTAGTTTTTAATAGCTCTGGCCACCTTGTGTGTTTTATTTTATACCCAAGACCACAGAAATTACTCTTATTTCTGTTAACTGGTCCTTAGGCAGCCTGAAGAGGAGCAAAACTCCAGAGCAGGAGGGAAAAGTATTTTCCTTTGCAGAGCCTGAACAGGTTATTCACACACATTTGAGGAGCCACATGCTAACCAATTTATAGTATCTGTGTATCTATTATATCCAATAATATAGTAAAATAAAGTAAAATAATGTAATGATGGGTGATAGTAGAAGGTTGGGTCTGGCTCACAAATCAAAGGCTTCCCAGCCCTGCTTTACAGAAATGACACCGTGAACTTCAAAACCCATGTCTGTCTGCAATTCTTTTTACTGGGTTTTCAAGTAACTGCTAAGATCTCCATATTGAAAAGGGTTAAAAAACAGAAGTATTTTGTCTTTGATATGTTAATACTACATCAATGGAGTTTTTAACAGTACGAAAGATACTGCAGAAACTGAATGGCCCTGAATACAAAAGTGAAACTCACACTCTTCGAGAGGGATTTTTGTCTTCTAGTAAGAAGATGTGAGTATGAAATGGTAAGCACAGCAGGGCATTTAATGCAGTATGCACAACTAATTCTGACACATTTCTGAAGAGAGATGACATTTTGGATAAATGCCACAAGCCTTCTCAGGCCTAGCTCGCACTAATTTCCAATAAGAACTACGGTTCTTATTTAGGTTGTGGTCTGATGGCCCATCCTGGCTGCAGCAGGACCAGGTGAAGAAGTTACAGCTCCCAGGTCATTCCTAGTTCTTTGCAACCCATCCCCAGATCTGTTGGCCTAACGGCATGGGCTTTCATGCCTGAAACAAGTTCTGTCAAAATGACCCTCATTGGGAAAAATTTACCACTGAAAAGCATTTGAGCTGCCCCCATGCCACTGACACAAATGGCCCACGAAAACTGGCTGAGGGGAGCTACAGGTGAGGTTATGACAGCAGAACTGAGGCAGTGGTACTCTCCCTGTGTCGGGACAGGGTCGAGAAGCTGGGACTGCTAGCAGCAGTGCAACCAGGACTGAGCACATGGCTGGGATGTTAGGCAACAGCCTTTGATCTGCTCTGTGTAAGAGGCGTCACCCTCGTACTTGCCTTTAGTGGAGAACATTTCCAAACGTGCCTCTTTGGAGATTTTCCAGGTATTTAGATGGCTGAAGTGGGACATACATGATCCAACTTTCAAAAATGCCTTAACAGCTAATATGCTCTGAAAAGCACTCCCACTAAGCTATCTCTAGGTTTAGATGCAAAATACTTAGGAAAATTTTTCCTATGGGACTTGCACATATCTGAAAATACATTTCTAAAAGCCAAAAGGGACCATGATGCCCAACTGGTCTGACCTCCAGTATAGCTCAGGACAGAGAAGGTCACCGAGCAATTCCCAGTAATTTTAGTTTGTGTGAGATCATAGCTTCACTTTTTGGTCTTGTGGGCTGCTGGTGTGGTCAGCAGTCTGAGATTACGGTTTATTTATGAAAAACCATAGGAGAGCAGGAGTGTGGGTCAGCCACTTCCATCCTAATCAGGTATGGGTACAAGACAACTAATTAGTCATTCTACAATGCAAACATGAGCAAATGCTGATAAACCCACCGGAAATTGTGTTGCTGATTCTGACAAAGATCTTTTCAAAATCTGCAAAATCACTCCAGGAGGACTGGAACATGTGCATGAAACGGTTGACATAAAGATTCTCCATCCTAAAAATAAAACAAAACAAAACAACATTTCTGAAAAAAAATCATCTCCAACTTCCTCAATACCCTTCCCCATTCTTTTCCACCCTTTTATATACCTACACAACATACATTTTTCAGTAGTGGAATGTGAGATGGTCACCCTACAGAATTAAATTTGCTGGCTGTACCTTTACACACAAACCTGAAAGGCATCTCCAGAGCCCAGTCCCTGCCATTGCATTTACTGAACTCCATTCTAGAGTTGTTCTCAGCAGCCTACAATGGCAGTGCTTTAAGACCTATGTTGTATAAAAACTATAGTCAGAAAAACCAGTGATTCACACGTCATCAGTAGTTAACATCAGGTGAGAGCGCTAAGATCATAGCACCAGTTGAGAAAGGGGTATGGTGACACAAAGAGATTGAGTGATTTGCACAAAGTCAGAACAAACACAACCCAGGATCAGTCCAGCCAGTATTCCTAAACAGAGAACAGCTCCTGTAAGTATCTACATGACCAAGGCCAGATTGGATCCCTACAGCATGAGGCCTGAGTTTTTGAGAGCTTTCTATTTACCTGAGCTGCTGGTTAAACTTGACGCTCATCTCTAACCTCAGGAACCAAGTCACTTGGCTGCAGACATCACGTGAACACGGGGGGCTGGGAGCCAGAAACATCTGATTTAAAGTGCTAATTCAGCAACATATTCTGTCTACAGCACAATCAAGCAAGTTCACCTCGTATGAGATAACAAGTCCTAAATTGTTACATAAATGCTAAACTGTTGTTATTAAATATAAATAATTTATTTTGACTAAAAAGCAAATAATGAATTTGAAAAAGAAAGTTGGCTTTCTGCTAACACTTCAAATGTGCAAAGAAAAGCACACACATTGCCCAAAGATAAGCAGGGCAGATAACGGGGTAAAGAAAGGTCACAGTGTTGCAGGAAATCCACCCAAACAGGATTTGAGGGAGGAAGAATCCCAGGAGGGTGGATTTATAATCAGGAAACTTAGACTGAGGCACCTTAAAAAGAACTGGATTAGAAGTGGCTGAAAAGGACCAAAAGCCTGGAAAAACAGCAAGTGGTAATCTGAAGGAGGGCTCTAGACCAGCATGACCATAACCCAGACAAAGGAGCTGCTTTTGCACTGAGCCCAGACGGGGTGCACCTAGAATGGACTGTTTCTCCTGCTGTAGATGGCAGTCAAGGTTAAAAGGCGCCTGGAGGCATGTTAGGAAGTAAAACTCGGGCAACTGTCTAGCCTGGAACAGGAGATGACCTCTCTAGAGGTCTCTTCACACCTGACAGGGACACAGAATGATCGTACGAGCACCAAAGGGAGGGTAACTACTGGGCAGGACTTTCTGGATATATACTAGGTGTCTGAATCACGGATGAACTTCAAGAGGAAGCATGACCATGACCAGAAGTTTAAATGATTTTAAACAACATGACTGAGTTGCTTGAGACTGTTTCTTTCGAGAGTTTCCCCTAAAGGTCCTGTAGAGCCTCTGCCCTCCTTCAGAACTGCTCTGAGATTAGGAAACACTAGACACATGAATGAGTATGTACTGCTCCTCTCCTGCCCAGGGTGCTCTTCCTACCTGGGGCTATTAGCCTGATCAAACCAAGTGGTAGGCACAGCACCTGGGATCTAGTCACAAACCTGCCATGGTTTGACCCGCTGAATGCCAGGCATACATTCCATTCTCAGATGTTTCAAAGATTACTTCTTAAAGAAGTCTTTCACATTTCCTATCTTGGAACAAACTTCCAAAGGACTTAGGAAATGAAAACCTGTTTTCCCCAAGAAACCAAGTAATTCTCGGATGTCTCTGGCAAATTGCAGAAACCAGAGCAAGGTAAAAATGGCAAGGAGTTGCTTGTAGAACTTAATCGGCCCCAATGCAACGCTGGTCCAAAATAGCTACGCAAGCCCGAGTTTCTGGCACAGAATCCAGGGTGAGGGTTTCCGTTTGCTAGATAGTGGAGGTCATATCAGCACTGGAAACCTTCAGGATTATCCCCACCTACACATGATTAATCCTGTAAATTTACAGAATTATCCACTGCCAACAGCATCCAAAGATCCAACTTTGCAACAGCAGAAGGAATCTCTGAGACATCTCTCTCTCTAAGTTCAGTTTTGCATGTCCCAAACAAAAGGGCTTTCCCCTCCTCTCTTCCACTACTCCCTAAGTCTCATATAACTCTCACAGCTCTCACATTTTTCCTTACATGTGCTCCCTGCCCACTGCTACACCTTGCAACTCTACACCTGCCCTTGGATTTCCAAACGCACCTCCCTGTCTTGCTTCCTACTGCACTCAAACTGAAGGAAGACCCCATGCCTTCCCCCATGTATCTCCACTCCATTCATGCAGATAGTTGTCCCAAGCTCCCAAAGCACAACAGGGTAGCTAGATAAGGGCTATCAAACTCATTCTCCAAAGCTTTTCACAGTTCACCCAGCCAAAAGCATAGGTCTAGATTTTCAGCCAAATATGCCAGGCAAGAAGCATTGTTGTTCCTTGGAAAAATCTCTTTTGTGTCATACCAGTTCTCCAGAATGGCTGGCTATCTGCAATAAAGTTTCAGGTTCCTACTTCATGGGGAGGTGCCCTTATAGCCAATGACAAAAATAGATGTCCCTGCACTCTGTTGAACTGTTTGCAAGTTTCACTTGGCTGCGACTCAGGATCTCTGACAATATGCTACAGACTGGCAGGATGGGATTGCTAGAAGGGGAATGTAGCCTCCAAATTGGTTATGTCTACTAATGGCAAACCAGTCATCTCTGGCTTTCAGATGCTGTTGCTCCTGCATCACGCAGATCTCCTAAATGAGCTGGGAAACAGCTGTTTTGCACTGGCTAACACCATGCTGGAAGCAACAGCCCTTGGAAAACACAGGATTTTTTAAAGTTTGGAATACCATGCCATTGCTAGGGTAACAAGAGAAGATCCCAATGACCTTGCATGGGGTTTGTATATTTTCACACCTCTCCTCTTCATTTAAAGGAGTTATTCCTTGCCTTTTCTGAGCTAGACTGTTTCCTGAAGCTGGGCCAAGAGAAGAGCTGCACGGTGTTTGCTTTCTTCCCTTGCTTGGAACCTCTTCTTGGTTTTGCCACAGGTTTATTCACAACAGGACAACACAACAACTGTGATGGGTTCTTCCCTTTTTCAGGACAGCCTCACTCCTGGCTCTCGTTCATGGTGAACAGGTGGTACTGTTGTCCCACCTGATTGAATCTCCGAGCACTTCACAGAGATGCATAGGGTAAAGAAAGTGAAATTATCAAATTTGATAATCTGATAAATTCAAATTGATAATTCGACTTATCAGTTTGCACACAGAGGGAAGATAAACTAAGACTTAGAGACTGGCTGTGGTAATCCGGCTTGCATTATATTAAAGTCCTGACTACAGATCAAGGATGATCTCTTCTGGCCTCATAAAAAAAATTACTTGCCTTTTAAACAACACTGTGTAAACTTCCACAGTTTTCTTGCCTTATTTTTCTTGCCTTTTCTTTTTTTTTTAATTTGTTTTCCCAAAGAACTATTTCTGATGGCCATTATCAAGTTCATTATCTGCTGACTAAAAGGCCCCTGCAGGGCTGGGTTGTAATACCTGTCTGTGGAAGAAGAACATCAGAGCCTAGGGTTTTCCAAGGACCTATGGTCAAGGCCCCACATTCTTCAAAACTTTCTAAAGCTTTAAGAATCCACTGAATACTAAGGGGCTGCCTGAGGAATAAGGTGTTTCATGAGGTGAGAAGGAACCTCAACTTCTGGCCCATATTAAAGATGAGAGATTTGGTTCTCCGGAAGTCTAAACATAGATATAAAGTTGAGGCGAAACATGCACCATTGGGTAAGCTTGGGGGGCAGGAAGCATCTGTCTTTTGTACCGTTAATCTAACTCCTTGTG
>VYZW01059109.1:118522-131010 GCA_013401315.1 Balaeniceps rex | reverse complement strand
ACCCTGCCCCAAAAGAGATTTTGCAAAACTCCTAAAGTTCCACAAACACTTACGCAAGAGAGTAGTTCAGAATGAAGTCAACTCCTTTCTCATTGTCAAACTGGATGTCACGAGGCAGATCACTGTGAGAATGGGCATCGATGCTCAGGGGAAAGCCTGGATGCCACTCCTTCCATCTGAGAAAACAAGAGAGGTTGGATTAACCATATAACCTTACCAGCATGACAGCTGTGTCATTCCTTTACCTACACTGCTTCTGTGACTCAACTCTATAAAGTAAATTTCTGGCAAACTCATTTGGGCCAAAAATAGTGACTTATACCACATCAGTACCTACCAGTACCCTACAGAATCCTGAAGTACAGTGGAAGGCATCTCCTTGGCCACCTACCTTCACAAAACTTGAAGTAACTTAATAGCTGTGATATTTCCAAACACTTGCCACATTTGGTTGAAATTGGCAGTAGCTTCAAAGGTATTGGGAGGGGAGGGAACAGAGAGACAGACAGCTGCCCGACGCACACTCATTCTTGGGGCTATGTTTTTGCAGAACTGAGATACAGTAGCTAAAAGTACTCAGACATGCATTTAGGTTCCTCCAAAAGTCAACTCTCTAAGAGACGCAGATAGTCTTGATTCAACTCCTCAGAAGAGCCTTACCTCCTAATGGTCATGGCACACATTCTCTGCCATGTATGTTCTTGCACTGTGCCCCATTTTTACTTCAAAACAAAAGAAGGCGATTTGTAAAGAATATTGTTTCAATGGTATTTTCAAATTGCTTGCCACACGCAGACTGCATCGTGTATTATCAGTTATGCATCTGAATTGCAAATTGCTATTTCCCTGGAATTACAAATGGGTTTGGCTTCCTCTTTGCATACGTAAATAAAATTTTGTGCCACTCTTCTTTTTGAATTATATTTTCCTCTGCTTTATTTCCCATAATTTGTAAGCAAGATCCTTTCTTAGTCAAATTATATCAACAGCACATAGACCAAGCCTCATTCCATCAATTCTGAATGGACCCTCTGTCCTTCTGATCCTTACACTCATGATAAGGAGAGGCAAGTGCAAGAAATTTTTGTTATTTTGGCAGAGAGTACATCTCTAGGAAAAGGAAATGTCTAACGGCTTCTGGAGTTACCCATTGATAAAAGATAGCATTTTCCTATTGTGACCTTGATTAGGAAAAAATGCCTATGACAGGTGTCACAGCTGTGTTCTGATAGCACATTCCAGTCCACTCAAACAGGGCCAGATCTTGCACTGCACCCTGGTGCAGGAAACAACTAAAACCAGCTTGCTGCAGCAGCCAAAAAGCTCCGGTAAGAGCTGACATGTTCAGATCATGTTCCAAAAGTGGAGTACTGCTTGCAAAAGGCAAATGAAACCTGCCTTCAAAATCTTCCTTGGAAGCACAACTGTGTGCCAGTGGGCCCACACGGAGACTGTACCACTGAATTCCCACTTAAGCCTTCCACATAGGCTTATCTGGGTTTCAAGTATCTCATAATGCCACTCGCACCAGGATGATCATCACTTACAGTGAATTCCATTTAAGTAAAAATCATATATGGCCAACATGGTGACTTATGCTTTCTCTTATCCAGCAGTCCGGTAATTAGGGCAATATGATAATCTGAACATACTCTGCCAAACTCTGACCTGATGAGAACGGGCTCTGGACCTGCTGGGGAGCTATGGGAAACTCACCGGAACGTTTTTTGACGGGTCTCAAGCTCTTTGCGTCTGTGCTGCTTGAGAATCTGGGTCTTGTCATCCTGGGGGAGCTTTGCTGTGAAACAGGGGAAAGAGACAGGGTTATGAGGTTCCTCTACCTATCACTGCCCAGGTCCTGAGAAGGAGGCCAAAGTTTCCAAAGCTTCAAACTTCTGATCTATACCTTTACAAAGTTGCTGTGGGAGATGCTTACACGATCCAATTTAGTACCTTGAGTAGAAACACAGGTCCCTAGAGAATCTGTAGAGGGAGATAAGCTCCTAACTTGGTGCCTCCAAGGGGCAATTAGCTCAAGCTAGGAGCATCTTTCTCAACTATATATAAAACCTGGATTCCTAGCGTAGGCATTTGCTGTACATATCCAGTGTTAAATGGTCTGAACAGGGCCATGGGAATTAATTTTACATTTTGGTATCTAAGGAAATTTTCATCAATAAGAGAAATCACAACATTGTTCCAGCTAGTCTCCTCTACTGAAAGACATCTCCAGGAAACATCTCCTATCCTCTCTCCTTGAGCTGTTCTCTCCCCTGTCAGCTCGGGACAATAATCATATCTTCTTACCATGAGAACTGAAAGAAAAATCAGTGAGGCTTCATTTCCAGACAGCTTGCTCTTCTGACCATGTATTCGCTATAGCGTTAAATAGCAGAGACTTCCTTAGTGATCAGAGAAAGGGCAAGGTACATGACTAACTTTACATACACAAATGGGAAGGCAGATAAAGCCAGCAGGAGTTTCATGGAAATAGCTGTTTGGGGTTTGGAGTTGGAAATATCAGAGGTAATACAACTGATAGCAGATATGGCTAACGGTTCCCAGCTGGTTGTGTTCAAGTTACCAATAGCGTTTCTCTTGCTTTTGTCCTTTACCTCACCATACTCTGAAAGCCATGCAAAGCTGCTTTCCATGGAATTGTTACAGTTTTTATAAATCAAATTATGAAAAATGGAAAGTCCCTCTGGAGACCAAAACCAAACTGACACGTAGTTGTGATTATAGGACAAAAGGCATCAATGCGAATTTCCTCAGCCAGGAGCAGCCAAAAACTAATGGGAAAATAGACATTTATTTCCTACCACCTCGTATACTGTTTCAGCTGTTTTCAGGCACTCATGCTGCAGACCACTACAGCAGCCAACCCGCCCTAGGAAGCACAGAGGGGAACAAGCAAACATCAGTGACGAACGTCTGCCCCAACCCTGATCACAGCAAGTAGGTAGTCAGAGACAGTTAAAACACAAGCTTCAGGTCCAACAGGCCACTCTGAACAGAGCACAGAAGTGCTGTAACACTCTTCTCAGCAGGTCACCGCTAGCTGCAGCAGTCATATCCATCTCACCCTGCCTTCTCGTGGACTTGGCGGCATGCAAAGAGAAGGGGTGAAAAGTGAAGCTGCTGTTTCAAGTCAGTCCTTGCACCTGCTGACTGGTCTACTTTGGGATTTTATTTCACTCTCAAGAAAACAAGACAATTTACAGGCAATTAATCATGGGCCACTTAGGGGCTTAGTATGAAACAAAGACAGGACACTAATTCTAATCAGATCAAAAGGGCTTCCAGCAATGGAGATGTGGAGCAGACAAAAATTTGGCATTAGGGTCAGCCTTCAAATTCAAGACCAGTGTAACAAGCCAGCATAAGGACTCCTCCTTCCATGTGCTTCCCAAAATATCCAACTCAACTGCCAGTGCCCAGCCCAACAAACTGCTCAGAAAGCAGTCCTAGCCAGCAGGGAAAGCCCATTCCTTAGGATGCAGAAGAGGACTGGCAGTGGGTCTCCATGTGAGAGAGAAGAATGGGAGGTACATGGGGAAAGGGGAAGGAGAGGTGGAAGAATTCTGGATGTTCTGCAGGAAAACAGGTTTCTTACGGCTCTCACCTCTTCCATCTCGAAGGACAATCTCTTTTTCATCTGTAATCCAACGGTAACATGGGAACTCCAAATAGTCACCCATTGGTGTTTTTACAGTGACATACTTAAGGTACCAGTCATCCTGGTACCAATATTTTCGTTTCTCAATTTTTATTAGCTGAATTTCTCCAAGGTCTTCTTCCACTGTCACATCATAGGAGTCAACCTACAGAGCAGAATACAGTCAATGATCCACTGCACATGCAGGAAGCACAACCAGCACTACACAAGTGTACCTGGCTTTTCCTGATATGGCATAGGTACAACAGAACTTTCCAGCTTCTGGTGGGTGAGAAAAGCAAGACCTATTATTGGACTGCAATGCAACAGAAAGATGAATGAAAGAACAAATAAGAACATGCAAAACACTCCAGAAATGGAGAAACATTTTTGTATGCAACCTAAAAATGATATTGCTCCTTGAAATGTTTGCAAGTCTGAGAAAAATGTGCAGACCATGAAACCATTTACTGCTCTCCTAGCGATAGCTGAAAGAGGTATTGCTAGAGCACATCTATTCATGCAATGGCAGTGCAAAGATGATCATGAGATTAGCACATTGGACTAGGAATCTAAAGACCTGTGTGTATTAGTCATATGTGCTTGAGACTAAGGACAGTATCCAGATCACCTAAATCCCCTTTGTCTTGTGCTTCCTGTGGCTGGTCTTCTTCAGTTCTCCATTTTTAAAATTAGGACAATGGTACATTTTATGTTCGTACAGCTCAGATTTGGACAATGATACATTTTATGTTTGTATGGCTCAGATGTACAAAGGAATTTAAGTAGCTAACTGAAAACAAGGTTCACAAGAACCCCACCTGTCTCTGGAGGCACTTCATTCTTTCAAAGAAAACAAGCCATCATGTGGAAACGTGGTTTAGTTCCTTCCTCAGTTTGGAGTTAACTCAAAGGTCTGACTCCTGCAACATGGAGGGACCTCAGCCCAGACTTGCACAGTAGTTAGTCTGTTTAGTCCTTTCCCATGCTAAGGGTCTGGTCACAGGGTCTTTGCACTGAGATGGTGCTGAAGGCTAGGACCACCCATACGTGCTCCTTCAGGAGTGCCCTCGTCAGTGGCCTACAGGGACAGGCCCCTGAAACCTTGAGTTATGGGCCATACAATGATCCATGTGAGGAGCAGACCAGTCCTGGTGCTGCCCCTACACCAGGCTTTGCTGAGGTGCAAGGGCTTCAGCTCTGAACCTGGTCAGGCTGAGGAAGCAGCTGAATACCACACTTTCCTTTCTTGATGACTGCTCCAGCAGGGCTACAAAAGAAGTAGCAGTTAACATCTTCTTTTCCTTCCGTTTGAATTACAATGGCTTCGAATACCAAGCTCAGCATTTCTTCTATGTGGTAGGCCTGTTCTCAGCCCACATGTGTGACTTGGCCTCTCAGGGCTTCACCCTCAGATGGCTTGAAATGGATGTGGGGCCTCTTGGCCCATGAGCATGTGTGTATCTGTGAGCACATGTAATAGCGAACCTTAGCTGCTAAGTGCTTTAGCTACTGAGGTGTGACGAGTGGCCACACTGAAGGCCACAGAGAACTAGTCACCTAGACACAGCAAGATGACTTTGGCCACCAAGGTCAGGCACCAGTTCACTGTGTAAATTTCTCTCCCACAACACTGCTTTCAGTGTCACAGCTACATGGCCAGGCCTTGGGAGAAGGACAGTTATGGACATGGTGCTCCCCTCAGCACTTCTTGCCTAAGCTAAGCAGCCCCCACTCAGCACAACGGCTGACTTAATGCCTTGCTAAATTGCCTAACAGATTAGGACAGTGAACGCTTATTCCAGAGATGGGTACTTCAGTCCCCTCATGGGGCTAACTTCTCAGGGATGCATGCAGTCTCTTGCTGCATGTGGGGACAGCACCCAGCATAGGAAGAAATGAGTAATCATTTCAAATATGACCAGTAAGACACCATTTGGTACTAGGCAATTCAGGAGAACAGGAATTGACTCACTTTCCAAGACCGTAAACAGCTCAGGTTAAACAGGAGTAGTCAAGTGCTCATCGTAACAAAGCTGAATTGGCTATGGCAACCATAGGAGCAGCAGCCAAAGCCTACTCTGCTCAGATGATCCTGCTAAGTTTCATGTGGTTACAAGTAAAGACTTCATTCTCTTGTGGTTTTTCTCATCACAGTCAACCATCTCAGAAACCAAACAGCTGCTGCTATCAAAAGGATGAGGTACTGCATCGACATGCTGCAGTGCCTGTAGAGGCTCACCTGCCTGTGTGAGCTTTGTCACTTGGCTCCTGACCTAGATTCCACACTCTGCTTGTTCTTTTCAGGAGCACTTTCTTAGCCTTCTCCAGGCATTTAATATATGTCCACTGTTACTGTCTTACTAATTCATACAAGGACCAAAACTGAAAAGTGAAGAAAGATTAAATTCCAGACAGGAGAAAGGAGGAAAAAAAAAAAAGTAACTTTTAAACGCCTCCAGATGGCACTTATTATTTCAACTGTTACAAAAGAAAGATTCACAGCAACTTGCACCC
This sequence comes from Balaeniceps rex, assembly GCA_013401315.1. Lineage (NCBI taxonomy): Eukaryota > Metazoa > Chordata > Aves > Pelecaniformes > Balaenicipitidae > Balaeniceps > Balaeniceps rex. The sequence goes on along the minus strand of VYZW01059109.1, from coordinate 124,835 downwards.
TCATGATTGGAAGAACACATATAAGAAGGATCCCTTGGCATCCCTTCCTCTCCCATTTTAACCCAAGTTTCCCACATTACTGATGCAAAGTACCCTTTTGTAGGGGCTATCCATGAATTACCAGCTGTGATGATCATTTTGGGATGAAGACATCAATCTGTCCACCAAAGTTTGGGATGACAGACCTCAGTTGTCTCATAACCCGTTACATAAAAATACCAGCTTTTATAAAGTTTGTCACATCTAATTGACTCATAGAAGCCAGAGAAAAATAAAAAACCCTTTAGGCTTTGAAGTCCATCCTGCAGACAATGAAACATTGTCCTTGTCTGTCTTTCCCCAAAGATGTTCTTCAATCAACTTTGAAACTGTCAGGCCATGACTACTACACTGCAACTCATATGAGGTCGTTTCATACTAACAAGGATATTGGAATTTCTTATAATATGCAGCCTAATTTAATTTTAGGCTCAAATATTTAAAATGGGCATGGACAGTGCTTATTTCGGTTTGCTGAGAGTTAACAGACTAATCTTAGTCTGAGCTATATTCTCCCCATGCCTATTAAAGCAAAAGACATTGAACTGTTTCTTTTAAAAAGGTAGCCCATCATGTCCTAAATAAAAATTTGCAAATGTGCGTCAACAGCACACCCATACACACCAGGTAGTAACAAAATGCTTCACAAATAGCATGGCAGTCCTTGGCAAGCTTGGGATGACAGCATCTGTCTGCTAGGATGTGAGCTGAGAGATGAAAATCACAGAGCTGAGACTTCAACCAACGTATTAAAACAACGCTTGTCACTTTCCCTTGCATCTCCATAGCAGAGAAGAAATAGTTCTTTCTGTAGAGCCAATAAATACGCTAATTTTAAACATTTTTTGAAAGTTTATTTTGCTGATTCTTTAACCCCTCCACCCTGCCACACCATCCCAGAGCAGCTAAAAGGGTAATGTGTAAAGGTAAATTCATTCCCTTGATGATTCATGATTTTGAACCAGCTGTGGAGGCTGAGAAATGTTGAGTGGCTTTTCTCAGAAATCACATTAATAGTGCCTTGAGCCACAATTATGAGAGTCAGTGACTGTAGGACATATCCCTGTGCTCCTGGCTAATTGAATGGGGATTCCTCCCTCCCACAGTGCTGGTTTCAAACACCACCCTGATCTTTGCCTATCACCCCACGTCCACTATTCTCGGCTTCACTCTTGTCAGTTGGCACAAAGAATTCTGGATGATGGCTAGAAAACGTAGATAACATGTTCAGATTGTTTCCCATTCTTCAAATCTTCTTTCCAGAAACAGGCAGCACTTGAACCATTTCTGTTTTGCATTCATTTCCCTGCAACTCCTGGTTTTCTCAATAAAACCAGTGTCAATAAAATCTTTACTAGGGTCGGGTTTCACACTGAGTCAGTACTTCTGCAATTTCGTATGTCTTTCCAGGACCAGACGGCACTTTGCAGAAGAGTCCCTCGTCACAGGCTGTCATACCATGTATCTCAAACCCAGCCACTTCCTGCTTGTGCACCTCTTTATGCAATTACAACACGGAATGGGTTCTCTCTTTCCATTTTACCATGATCTTGTTGCATTTGGCAGTCAGGAGCTGGAAGTAGCTGCCTTGCAGAGACACAGTCCAAACAAATCAACAAACCTATGCAAATTATTAACCATTTGTGTTCATCACCATAAAGGGAATTTAAACATGTAAAGACTAATGCAATATCCTACAGAAGCAAATGATAAACTGCATCTGGATCAGATTCGCTTTGTATTCAGCTACTCAGGATTTTTATGCTCCATCTTCTCACTCATTCCCAGTTCCAGGGCTAGTCGTGTACAGACGAAGAACAAAGTGACTAAAGACACTGTCTGGATAGGGGAATGTCCTGGGTTCAGCTGGGAGAGAGTTAATTTTCTTCCTAGTAGCTAGCATAGTGCTGTGTTTTGGATTTAGTGTAAGAAGAATGCTGATAACACACTGATGTTTTGGTTGTTGCTAAGTAGTGCTTACCCTAGTCAAGGACTTTCTTTTTCAGCTTCCCATGCTCTGCCAGGTGCACAGAACTGGGAGGGGGAACAGCCAGGATAGTTGATCCAAACTGACCAAGGGGCTATTCCATACCATATGACGTCATGCTCAGTATATAAACTGCGGGGAGTTAGCCGGGGGGCAGCGATCGCTGCTCGGGNGAGTGAGCGGCTGCGTGGTGCTTAGTTGCCGACTGGGGCTAAACCACGATAGGGAAACATACGGCATTATTTTTAGCTCAAGTCCTCACAAAAACCCGTTGCTGTCAAGTGATTAGTATGGCACAGAAAGTCTGAAATTAGTCTTATTTTCTCATCAACTCCTTGTTGCCCAAGATACCTGGCTATCCTTTTTTTAATTCGTCTCCTTTAAAGTTTCAGCTAGCAATTTAATTTTTTTAAAAAAATCCTCATTTACACATATATATTTCTATAGTTCTTATAATGTCACACCTATATATATACACACACATACACACACACACGGCTAAGATTTAAATTAAAGAACAATGTGAATCAGATCCAAAGAGTTGATAGAAATATCACATTGAGAGTCAATCTTTGGAAGAAACTCATTCCTCTGATAACAATCTCTTTGCTAATATTACAAGAGCCCTAAAATAGTTGCACAAGTCACTGTCGATGTAATGCAAAAAGGACATTCAATTAGCCTAAATGTTCCTGAAGGTTTTGTAATCTTTTTATGACCATCACAGTTCCCATTTTCATGGCACTTCTGAAAGTGAGGGTTTCTTCCTGATGTCTCACTCAGCTTTCGCTGCCTCCAAGCCAGCTACACCATGGGCTCACCTGAGATGACAATTTTGCTAATGCAGTAAAGGTGTGTCAGGTTACAAAGATGGTACAAGGTCCATGTAAGGATTGACAGCAGGTTGCTCAAGGTTTCTATGGCATTTGTTGTACGAGGTCTCCTGGTAAACACATGGCATCCCTGATGGCTGCATGGTGAGCCAGAGGTGCTAGGAGTTTTCACACAGTTTGAGTTCAGAGTGAGAGAACAGAATTAATGAAGACTATTGGGCTGCCCAAGCTCCTGTAGCATCCTGTTCAAGCAATTGAATCTCATGCAAAACCTAAGCTCTTTCTTTTTGAGGACAGACTTCTACTGACTGGCCTAATATTGCAAAAAGGAAGACACAGACAACCCCTCTTTCTACAAGCACAAAGCTCTAAGTGGAAAGAACTGTATTTCCCTTCTGGAAATACTTGTGAATGCATTTCTTTCAAAAAAAGCAGAAAGCAGATGAAGGGGTAAGAGGAAGAAAACAGTGACACTGTAACACTTGCTTTGAAATCACTCGGCACCAACAGGAACTTACTCAAAAGATGCTGAGTAAAGAAAAGCAGCTATGGCTTTCTACACCGCCTGTGCCTGGTACTTGGAGTAAGTCAGACAAGAACTACAACTGAGCTACCATTGTGCAAATGCGCTCAGGTTTTTCCATGTCCCTTTCCCTCAATCAACATTTGGCATGCAAATCTACTCAGAACTGGCCCAAGCCCTCATTCCTCATGTCTAGTAATACGCAAAATTTGCATTAATTCAAATTAAGACATTAGCAGGATAATGGAACTACTGAGCCTGGCCCAACATTTAGAAAAGAAACTGGAAAACAGAAAAAGCCTTGCAAGATAATACTGTAAAATTCTGGTCGTCCACTGAAAAAGTGCATTTTTTTGCAAATGTGTTCACAATTTAATTGCTTTGCAGAAAAAGAAAATTATAGAGATGCTATTGAAACAAACACTGAAGGCAGAACTATGAAACCAATTGCTACATTTTACAAACCAACCAACCTGAAAGTCTTTTGGCCTGCTTCAATTTTATTTTTTTGGTTCCGTATTTGTATTTTTCTTTTCTTTCCTTCTTTCTTTGCATAACATATTAATAAGACTCACAGTGTTTTGGACACAATTTTACCTGAACAACTGTACCTGGAGAAACACACTGCACTCCCCTAGAAAGCATCCTCAACAACAAAACTTAGTGCATTGTACTGCAAGTGTCCAATAAGCCAGACACTTTATGGAACACAGAGTTATTCTCATTCTCCACAATAAATACATGCTGAAAAAACTGCACATAAAGACTAACAGAAATAATTTGGGTAGGAGAAAAAGTCCTCATCTGGATTTAGTCAAGAATCTTTGCACTTGGAAACAAGTTTGATAAAAAAAAAAAGACAATCCCTGCCGCAGAAAGCTTACTTAGCTAACAGCGCATATAAAATGCTAGGACCCAGGTGAAGACTTTCAAATGTGCCTAAAAGCTACCTTCCCGAGGAGATGTAAGTACTTGTTTTAGGTGTGCACATCCTCTGCTGTAGTGCTACTAACACCCACAAACCTCATTCACTGCTTCCTCACACAGCGGCGTCCAATGCTCGCGGGTACCTCTGCTCCTGCTGGACCTGGTCCTGCAGCAGTTCAAGAGTTGCCGCTGAGCATATACTTAATGCTCACATGATGGCATTTTCTCCCTGTGACGGGATCCAATCCAATTGCATGTTCAGAGTTCTACCAGGCTCTCCGTCACAGCCATCTCTCAAAGACAGTGAAACCCTCTTTTGTAGCCCAGGGATAAGAGCAAACTGCCTGGTCACTGGAGACCCTGGTGCTTTTCTCCTCATCTGGGCAGGGCTCAGCCCTCCTGGGTGAGCACCCTAACCCTGTTTGCAGGACAGTCTGAGGTCTTCTTCAACCTCTCTTGCTAATGTTGTTAAGCTTTGCTTAAAATATGTGACTGTTCACCGGATAAGAGAGAAAGAATGACTGGATATCCATTTGGCAGATTCAGATAACAAGGTTCTAAGCTAATGAATGTTTAACCATGAAGGGAAGTAACTTCAACAGCAGTGGCTGGTAAGTCCCCACACCTGAATTTGCTAGAGCATCTCCTCAGAACATTGGCTATGAATATCTGGGGACCATATCTACACATGCCATCAACACTTACTCAAAATGCTGACTTCTGTTAACCATATCTGAGATGTCTAGCACAGAAGAGACCGGATACCTGCCTTAGGCTGTGAACCCCATGATTAAAGAAACACACCTGAAGGCAAAGCAGCAGCATGACAGTCTCACTTGTGTATGCAGCAGTAAGTCTCATTTCCAAAGTGACTTATGAGGATTTTGTTAAGACTTTCAAAGTTGCTTGAATCTCATTAGACCTTTTGGAAACTGTAAGTTAGGTTTCCAAATAAAATACACATTTTGGGAGGGGGAAAAAATGACCTGAGTCTAGTATTTTCACAGCAGACAATAAGAGAGAAATTAATGCCATTCTAAAACAGTGCTGAGAGTATAAGCAATTACAGATGGATAGCCAGGATACCGTGATAAGACTACAGAGAGGACAGGGCACAATACACGGCAGAAATCAAGGTTATAAAGAATAGCATAGCTGATAGCCCAGTCCCAATTTCATTCTCGCCCTTGCACGTTCATGCTGTTTTCCAACTTCCACTGAAGTTGCCCTACACATTTCCATTGGCATCATAATTTCCACTGGAAGCTCTTACCTCTTTGTTTAATTCCTTGGAGATATCAGGGCTCTGAATTACTAGTAAATACTTATTAGTAACTACTGACCTTAAACATCACCTATCAACAGGAAGAACACGATTTTTTTTTAGTATTTGTAAGGAAAACACGAGGAAACCTGAAAGCCCATTGTAAGCCAGAACCAAAGGGCCCCATCTTTCCCCACGACCACAGCCTGGGCTAACCCCCAGGACAGGGATGTGAACGATGGGCGCCCGGGGATGGCTGCAGGCACCTCGGTCCCGGTGTCCCGCTCCGGAGCACCGGCACACGGGGACGAGAGTTTAAAGAAGCACAGCCCTGCCGCAGTCCCGCGGGGCGCCGGGCCAGGGAGCCGGCGAGATGCCGCAGAAGGCTCCACCACCCCCGGCCGTGCGGGGCCGGCCCGGTGCGCCGCGAAGGGCGATGCGCGGCGGCGCGTACGCGGTGGAGCCCCTCGGCCTCCGCCGGGGCGCGGCCGGGCTGCGGGTACCCGCCGCCCGGCTGGACTCACCGCGCCGCGCTCGAAGTCGTTGTAGAAGGGTTTGTCCAGAAGGTGCCTCTCGCTGCAGCCCGCCGTGCCCTCCAGGCTCAGGTACACGTAGTCGTCGGTGCCCGCGAACCGCTGGGTGCCCGTGGCCACCGTGACCGTGTAGGAAGGCATGGTCCCACCGGCACGGCACGGCACGGCACGGCTCGGCTCACCTCTGCACGCCCCCACCGACCCCAC
>VYZW01059109.1:59744-118502 GCA_013401315.1 Balaeniceps rex | reverse complement strand
ACCCGACCCGACCGGCAGGTGCTGAGCCGCGCTCCTGCCCTAGCCCGGACCCTGCCCAGCGCCGCCTCCTCCTCCTCCTCCTCCTCCGCCACCGCACGGCGCGGCTCGGCCCTGCCCGACCCTGCCCCAGCGCCCGGCACACCTACTCCGGTACCCTGCACACCTACCCCGGTACCCTGCACAGGCCTCCCCGACACCCCCAGATAGCCTGTGCCGCACAGCTGCCCGCGCCCTGCACTGCGCCCCTGTCCCGGCACAGCTACCCTGCACTACACCCCTGTCCCGGCACAGCTACCGTACACTGCACCCCTGTGCCGGCACAGCTACCCTGCACTACACCCCTGTGCCGGCACAGCTACCCTGCACTGCACCCCTGTGCCGGCACAGCTACCCTGCACTGCACCGCTGTCCTGGCACAGCTACCCTGCACTGCACTCGTGCCCTGGCACAGCTACCCTGCACTGCACCCCTGTCCTGGCACAGCTACTGTACACTGCACCCCTGTGCCAGCACAGCTACCCTGCACGGTGCCCCTGTCCCGATACAGCTATGCCCTCACAATGCACCTGCCCTCCTGTTCTGCACGAGATCAACACCAGCACGCTTTACAAAGTTCTGCGGACAGCGCTTTCCTCTTGATATCCTTCCACTGTTGCACAATCCAACAGCGCTCAGAGCTCTCGGCACGCAGCACGCTGCTCTGAAGAGCAATCCTGCTGCTGCCAGGCACAGCTGCGCACAGCCCTGCGCAGCTCACCCTCACACAGCTCACCCTCACACAGCTCACCCTCACACAGCTCACCCTCACACAGCTCCGTGTGCCTCACCACCTCTATACTTACAGGATTTCAGCCACGCACCCTCAAACTGCTCTGCACTCTGTAACCTCACCTCCTAATCACCCCAGTTTGCAGGCATACACACTCTTCTGTGCCCAAACCTTACACGCGTACTACACCCACTCAACACACTACCATGATCTACCCCCACACGTACACTGTATATATCCCATTCTCTTTATTGTCCAGGGTTACTCACTCTATACTCACACCATACTGCACCCTCATTATATACACCAAATCTGCAAATCCATGTACAACTCACTCTTTTCTCAGGGCTAGACCCCCCATATGCACTACTGCTGGCATGCTTTATCCCCTGCATTCCTTCTAAGCTTCTCAAACACCCTGTTGTCTTTGCACAACCATGTGTAACACTAACTGCCACCATATCTACACATCAGAGCTGTACATACACAACCAACCCCCCATTTCCACAAAGTGCTCTAAAAATCCCACAATTTCACAGTCCCCACCCCGAGTATACCAACCACCAAATACCTGCTATCTTTAAGATGCTATCATAAAGGCAATAGAAGAGCTGGCTGTCCTTCTTCCACGGTTCAACCTACCCTAGAGAAAATAACCCCACAGCAGTAACACTGCACACTTGGCACTTAGGCACCAAGACTACTAATGGCTATTCTGCATTTTCATCAGACAACCAAATACCATATTCTGTCACCCCTGTTACCTCACTGATGATCTTCCTTCATGCTGCCGCCAGCAGAAGCTGCACGATACTGTGCTGAAAGAAGCCGGGTTGGGGCTTTTGCAGATCCTGGTGTCCTTCCACCATTGCTCTGTGATCAGACCAAGCTCCTCATTTCCTTGCTGCTGAGCAGTTTGCCTGGCTGGTCTCTGCTCTTGTGAATTTCTAGTGACAGGTACATAGAGCAAGCTAAATTAAAACCACCTCAGAAGTGCTTTACTCACGGTACACTTGCATCTCAGGTGCTGTGCTCACATCACCTCATATATTAATTAATTCGGTCATGCTTTGGTAGCACTTTCAGTCTGAGGCACTCACTACACAGTGCCTCCTCACATGCGAAGCTGGGTGGGCACTATCAGCCACCAACCTCCAAATACAGAGGAAGACAGCGATTAAAGTCAATAGTTGGAAGTTACTGCTGGCTCTGCCTCCTTCTGTTCTGGCAAGCCCAGTTGCAAAGTGCCTAGTGCCTCACTCCAGCTTGGCTGCTGCCTCTCAGACCTCTGGGCAACACTGCAAGATGTGCTTACAGAGTCTCTGCTTCGGCTTCTAAAATTGCAGCTACCCAAGATGTGTTGTGGCCTGTCTTTGTGGCCTCACAGCAATGGGGACAGCCTGCAATGCCCTGGAAAGGTTCCTGTTCTTTCACAGAAGGGTGATGCTACTGGGCTACACTCACCCAGACAAGTCAGGCAAGGTCTCCTACATCTCTTCTGTACAGAGACTCAACCATTTGCTATATTGTGGCTCAGATTTCAAGGCTCTCCCAAATTCAGGGTATGTATTTACATATAGGCATATAAAAATTTCACTGTGCCTGCCTTGGCTCTACGAATTGCTTAGCATGAATTTCTAGTCTGCTGCTACTTTTTAAATAAAACCCAGAAGCGCAAGATTGCCAACTGTCGCATGGCACACCCGAGGCAGCTGCAGAATCCCAGCCCAGAGATCTGATCGCTCCTCCTGAGATTTAACCAGCAAGGGATCCTGCCTGCTGCACTGTGATCCCTTCCATCGACAATGTTACCCCATAAAAGTGCACCATAAACTCATAAGTTCTTCCTTGGTTTCGTCTTTCCTTTACATAAGATGTCAAAGAAATCATACATCAGTTTCATTTTTGCATGAGTGCTGTCAGCCCTGAAGTTTCTAAATTTAGGTTCACAGCCTTCACTGAAAGATATATCTGAAACCCTTTTAACATGTCAAGTGCTTCAGAACCGGCTTTTGTCAGACACAAGGCCACCTTCTGGGCACCTTCAGTTTTGCTGCAAATATGGAGCAAAGTGGTGTTCAAACCTTGGTTGGTGGGTTTCCATGTTTCTTTGTGTTTCAGCTCCAATGCAGCATTTGAACCCCATCCCATTCCCCTGGGTCATCACTTCTGTTTCAGACTGTTTGGGTCTTTTCTGTACAGAGGTGTGACTGGGGAGTCTTGCTACAGCATTACAACTTCTCTTATCAACTCATTAAAGAAAATACCAGATAAGCTCAGTCCTGTACAGGAAATCTGTAGGAATGCATTTGTTACCTCTCTCCAGCCTCTCTATCTCTTTTTAGTCTGTTCCTTTAGCACCACTCACTTTTATGAGGATTTCCACCTTCAATGATTTATTGATAACATTTACTGTTGGTAGAATTTCAAATGTTTCATCAAAATCCTGCCAAACAAAATGGCAGGATATGTAAAAAAAAAAAAACCCAGCCATTTTATCAAAAGACTACATCATTTCACCCCTGAGGAGACCCACACTGTATGAGACCCCAGCACGATTCTCTTCTGTGTCGTATCAGATAGCTGCTTGATGTCAAACAAGGAAACCACTCTTGGAAATAGCAGCTGGATCCCACAGCTAGATCCAAGGGCTATGTCCTAAAGATCAGGCTATGGGATCAGACACAGACTTGCATCGCAGGGTTTCCCCTGCTACCCCAACGCCACCCTGGAGTCCTCCTGGCACGGTGGCTGAGCTGCAGAGGGAAGATCGTGCTGCACCCTGCACATGGCACACCTCCCAGGGATGGAGAAGGAGGCTTGAGCCACTCAAGTTGAGGAAGACCCTGACCCCAGGTTCCTTTCTGAAACCACCAACTCACTTAAGGCACATGGTCATCCTTATCACTTCTGCCTGCTCTTTCGGCATCTGCAGACGATCAAGCCCTTTACGAAGATGGCAGAGGGCACGGAGACCAAGGGAGATGCAGCTTGTGAGAGACACTCCGGGACCAGGGGCTCACTGGCCAAGGCACCAGCCTGCACCCCTGCTGCAGGCACCGAAGACCGGCAGCCTGCATGCGGGCCAGGCGCTCAGGCACCACCGCCGCGCCTTAACCCCCAGGGCTTTCGGCCGGCAAGGGACGGACCTGAGCACCCCCAGCTCCCTCGGGTAGATCAAGGTCCCCGCGACGCCCGAGCCTGGGAGCGAGCAGGGTTTGTAATTGCCTTGGGAACGGGATGCGCTGCACGTGCCTGGAAACCTCCTTCCCGCAGCGCGCGCCCTCGGTCTTGCGGGAAACACCCACGAACGGGAAAGGCGGGAGGCGGCGGCGCCGCGCGGGGCAGCAGCGCCCCCTGCTGGGCACGGCCCGGCGGCCGGAGGGCGCGGGTGGGCAGCTGGAGCGGAGGGGGCAGCTGCGGAGGGGAAGACGGGGCTGCTGTTACAAGTGGACGGCAACGTTACCGCCTTTACCAGAGTGAAAAATAGATTAAAAATAGAAAAAAAAACCATTTTTTTCCCCTATTTTGCATTCTATTTTAAGACGGGGCTGCTGCTAGGTGGTGTGCAATGTTACCTCCTTTGCAGAAGGCATCAGAGTAATCGATCTCTAATCGCTATCGATAACTACCTTCACGCCTGGCAGTCCTGTGTGCGCAGCTGCTGAGACCCAGTGCTGGTTTCTGGCACCTGCTTGCAAAACCAGGCGGTCCCGTCCAGTCACGGACCCGACGCAGGCAGCGAGCCCGGGTTTATTTCTCCCCAAGCTGCTTTGCTGGGGAGTGAGGAACCGCTCCCTGCATCACCTCCACACTCGGGCCCCTCTGCATCTCATCCACCTCACTCGAAGACGGTTTCAGAAGGCAGTGGGAAACTGGGCCCTTAAAACATGAGCTGACTGTGTGTTAGTGGGGGGGCTAGGGCAGCCCCCCCTGCAAGGGGCACATTACTCTGCCACGGATTTTGTGGCTTGTTATTCACAGCTCCCATTCTCCTAAGCATCACTCAGATTTACTAGATGGCAATTCACAGCGGAAGTCAGCTGCTGTCCCTCTTTATCTCCTTGCAATGCCAGTGAAAAACAAGGTTGTTCTGTGAAGATGTCACATATCTTATAGCCCTCCTGAGGCTACAGGCAATTTGGGTGGGCAGATGGCTCTCCTGAAATATGCTAATAAAGGACTGGGAGTGGGGAGGAATGACACAACATGGTAATTAACAAATGGCAGAGGGGATCAGTAGAGCCTACAGAAATTTCCAAGCTACATAAATAATCTAAGGGGCACGGGCTTCATAGCTGAGAACATATGGGTGTTAATTGTGTATTGCTCCACCAGAATGGGAAGAAAAATCTCCTTGTTCATAGACCTGCCTCTGTCCCAGCTCAGAGGGTTCAGAAATTAACTCTAGGATTGCAAAGCTCAGCACAGAGCGTCCTTGCTCTGCCATCCGGGCGGTGGCAACTCTAACACTAGCTGAATCTCTCACAAACCCCAAATGGAGTTACGATATCAATGCTTATTACAATGTCTTTATACCTTTTGTGCAAGGGATCATCCAGATTGCAAGGGGCTGAGTCTCTCCCTGCCTCTGTGGATGTAGCTGTGCTACTCTGGCGCTTTGCAAGAAGAGAGAAAAGAGGAGGGAGATGGAGAGAAGGCAGCCTGCTTTCAGACTTCCCCACCCCAAATCAGTGCTGGGAGGCTGCGCAGGTAACACTGCTAAAGAGGAGGGGAGAGCAGAGGCACGGGACAGGGCAAGCACAAGGAATACAGCTGCATTAGTGGCTACTCTCTTGTACCATTTGGTACTGCCCATGTTTGAAAACTGCAAAACTAGAATAGCAGTGGGCGACTGAAGACTGGTGCAAAAGTCCTAAGCCCCAGCAGTAAAGGTAGAGTCTCAATAGAGGCTTGTGCAGTATCAGCTCTAATCTGAAGTCAGGCAGGTCCAAATTCATCCCTGAAATAATCCCTCTAACTTCTACCACAGCTCAATTTGGTCCAGGGCTGCAAGAAAGCTGCTCAGTGGTCTGATTTAATTCCCATCTGATTTCTCTGGAGTGCATCAACTGCTTAGGTGTGGCCATGAATGTAGCATGGTCCTGAAAGCACAGTTTCAGGATAAAATGAACTGTCGTCTTGCTGGCATGCGAAACACTGGTTTAGCTAATCCCACGATCAGAATCGGTCCTCTTTTAATGCAGTACTTTCAAGAGCAAGAAGTTAAGCATAAGAGCAAGACAAGTGGCAAGCCAGACTCCAGAGACACCTCAGTTATTCCACAGGAAGGGAACGATGGTATTTTGTGAGTAAATTTGGGATGCTCAGGGGTAAAGCACATAAGAAATACTGCATACACTAAGACAGCTGTGCTTTCTCAGTTAGGATCAAGTCATCAGCCCGAGACATTTCCTATTCTCTCCCAGCCACAAGGATAACTGTTTCCTTTGACAAAGGAACCTGCTGTCCCCAGCACCAGACCCTACGGCTCTAACAGTGATGAATTCTCCTACGCCTGCGTGGCCTGCCTTGTTTGCAGGTGGCCTTTGAGACAGACAGCATCAGAGCAAACCAGCACAGCAAGGGGCTCCCAGGAAAATGACTGGGGAGGATAATTTTAGTGAAGTCTTAAAATGTTAGGAATTGCAAGCCTGATTCCTTGAAGCCTGCGGATTTAACGAGCACACCCTGAGTGCTGATCTCCCCCCTCTGCTCTGTGCAACCTTCTGGTTTTTTTATTCAGTTATTTCAAACCTGCCTCTGATGTTAAAGCCTTTGAGACAACTTCATTCAGCTCCTTAACACTCTCAAGCAAGGTCTCCTCTCCGTTTTCAAGCTTTCAGTTCCTCTGCCACCAATCTTGCCTTTTCCCTAGAATACACTTTAAAAGAGTATTTGCCATTACTTGACCCTGTCTGAGCAATATTACATTTCCAATTATTCTACCCTGCATAATGCACTGAACTTGCTCCCTGTTTCCTTTAACCAGGGCTTTAACGATTTTTTATTTTTTTAAAAAACCTCCCCTGCCTCCCTTCTGAATGACATTTCCCTCTCTCTCCGCTTAGCCAAGATGAATGAATTTTTCCTCTGTTCAGTTCTTGTTCTATGAGATATTCTTTCCTGATTTTCTGATGTCATCCATCCATCCCAAAACTGTGAAAAAGCATCCTCTTCTGACTGTCTTTACTGTGGTAACACAGTACAATCCCAAAATGTCAGAGGGCATCCAAAAATGTCAGAGGGCATCCTACACATCAGAGACTGGAGCCTAGAGGACTTACAGGAGAAACTGGGATCGCAGGTGGACATTGAGCTTTATTTGCACAGTGTCACTTTTGGGTACTTCCATGGTCATTCCTATGAATCACATGCTGGTTGCCATTTGTTTCCTCCTAGCACAACTCTGCCCAGCCTTGCCCAGAGGCAAGCTGAGTGACTGAGAAATAATGGCAGTGGTGAAAGAGGAAGTGGGGAAGAGGAAGGAAATTTGGGTTGCACAAGCAGAATGAATGGAAAGGGACAAACACACCATGATACGGGTGAACAGGCTGGGGATAGGGAAATCTGAAATGGAGGGGGTTGGTGACAGGAGAGTGGTCCACAGGGCGGCTGTAGGAAGAGGGGGCGTGGAGGAGGACCTATGGTCCCTGCAGGATGGGCTGAGCAGCAGGGCAGGCACAAGCCTGGCTCTTGAGACTCTTGGGGCTTGGTTTTCAGACTCAGCAGGTGGAGTGACACCATTTGACACCTCCGTAGCCTCCAGAGGGCACGCAGGTGGATCTTGCCAACCTCTGCTGCTGCCCTCCTGCCTCCTGACAGCCTCCCTCTGTCCTGCTCTGAGAGGCAAGTCATGCTGGTCCTGCCAGCCAGATACCAGTAACTACTCACCAGACAGCTCCGGTTCCTGGGGACCAGCTGAAAAATCCTGTTCCTGGAGTCACAGCTGTGCCATGTGCTGCTGAGCCACTGCTCTGCTCTGCCTCGGGACGGACACTTCACACAATGACAGTAATAGTCTTTCAGATGAAAATGAGGTTTACAAGAGGAAAGAAGTTATTTTGTAATTAACTTGAGGTGCCTGAACCCAAGGTGAGGAGCGCTTTTTAACCAGCAGCCAGATGGCTCTACAGGCTCTGTTCCTTAAACCGTCTATCAGCTTTTCATCCCAGAGACAATCAGTCAAACAGCAGGCCCTGGAAATTATCGTACCATCTCTCCAGCAGGGTATTTTTGTATACATGTCTTGCTGGTGGGTTTGCAAACTTCATGTAAGTTGCTTCATTTACTACAACCAGACTTGCTTCACTAAGGGAATACAGGACAGAGCCTGTTGTTTTGCATGGGAAGCGTCTCTCTAGGGTTGCAGTATTAAGATTTCCTCCCCTTTCTTACCTAAAATTAAGAACGAATCACTCCTTGAAAAGAAATATCAATTAAAAGATTTTCTTTGAGCCCTCTTGTGTCTGTTACAGACACAAGTTTCCAGATCTTATTTGCTCTTTGGCATTTATGCTTTTGTCACAGGCTTTCTCACAGCAGCACAGATAGCTGTTTTCCTTGACCTACGCTAGAAACCTATTCAAGAGAAACTGCTGAAGGCTTCCCATTCTTGGGCTCGGTCCTGGCATGAAAACACACACAGCACTGCAATTGTGCTCATGCCATCAGCAATGAAGGATAAATGCAGCCATCCACCACTCCACGCTTACACAAAGTTATTTTTCTTCTTAGAGGAGAATCATAGTAACGAGCATCTTGTGCTCTGTGCCTCTGCATAGAACCTGATGCGTGTGAGAGCACTGACTTCAGACATGAAGCATTCGTAGCAACACTCAGTGTCGATTCCAGGAGCTCCAGATTTTAAGGCCCACAGGAATCCTCTCTCCCCACCTCCTGCATGGCACAAGCCAGAAAATTCTCCCCAGAATTCCTGCATCTGAGCATAAAGCACCTGCACAGTCATATCTTCTCACTGCATCGAAGGAGTCGCCCACTTATTCTGATGGCTAACTATCCCTCTATCATTATGAATCATTTTAACATCAAATTGTCACGGGATGCTACTCTGCGTTGGCCTGCTACAGTGAAGAGCCATCAGGTTTTATGTTTACTCCTGCGAAAGTAACTCACTTTGATCATCATCTTACTACTGGAGAGCTCAATTTTTCTCTCGCAAGGGCCTCTAACGCTTTTTCAAACAAAATGGATACTATAATGGCTTTGGTTTGTTCTGCTTTTTTTATAGAAACACTTTATTGCTGCAGTCAATAACCCTGTATATCACACACAAATAACCAATTACAGTTTAAGAAACTAAAAATTCTGCAAGTGGTAATGCTGAGAAAACAAACATACATGAAAGGATACAAAACTATACATTTAAGTTACTAGAAATTTACTAACTAAAAAATTCTGCAGAAGTGTGAAGTGTCTTGTATAAACTATACAACACATGCCAGGTTAAAGTTGTTTAACGTTATACAATTACCTATCTACAAATGTTTTACCTAAATACAAGATCAGCTGCAATTTTTAAACGGTTATCTTCTATACAAAGACAAGTGCTTTCAGTACTTCATTGGAATATACAGACACCACAATATCTCAAAACTAAAAAATAATCACAAAATAAAAGGTCCCACCTAGAAGTTTTCTTTGCATATCTAATATAACGCTGTGAAAATCCAGCCAGCAATATCCTTGCTTTTGTATTTGCCCTGTTTCACCCCTATTTGAGAGGGACCCAGCCCAGAGTCACCCACCTCCCTTTCATTGCTGGCCACAGTCTCCACGGCAGACTACACCAGCAACCTGTATCTTGACACACTTCAGCTTTAGGAGAAATTTGGACCCGCGTCCCGCTTTGTAATAGATACTTACCCAGCCAAACACAGGGCAGAAGCAAGCAGCTCCCATGCGTGGCCATATCCACGCATCACTTCAAAGGTTTCTGAAGAGCAGCACGCCAAGCAGACCCCTTCCTTACAGCACCGCTACAAGTGGGATTGATGCCCTCATCAGTACAGGGGACGGGAAGAAGTGGACTTGGACAGGGAGTCACTATTGCTTCCCAGGACTTCCCAGGTACAGCACAGAGGCCCAGCACTTCTCTAACCCCTTGCAGGCTCAGTGTAACCTTCGTTGAATCCCTCCTGCTGAAGCAAAGCCAATCTCAATGACGTTCGACTAGAGGAAGCTGTCCCCAGGTCTGGCCATCTCTTCAGAACACAGGGCAACATTTTAACCACCACCCCCACTCTCACAGTACAGGGTTACAGTTGAAGGAAGTCCTGAGAATTCATAGGAATTTAACATCTCGTGATCTCTTAAGTGGGATCAACCTTCTGCAGCACACACCTGTATTTCTAACATAATGCATGTTCATCACCTGGCAGATATACCAAATATGACACGGCTGGGAAATTTCCTTGGAACAGCCGGAGCTTTTCTGGACAGGATTCAAGTCAATAGAATGGGAGTCTGGTCATATGTCTAGGGCATGGGACATACCAGCAAAGGCTCTGGCAATCTAGGGAAGGGATCGTGGTAGATGGTATTAAGCCTATATTCCCTCCTACTTAAATTCTGGTCTCAGAAAAGTCCCAGGTAACCCAAACTAACTTTGGCCAAGCAACAAGGACCAAAAAAAGTCAGACTTCTATTTCAGTCATTTCAAAAGCTGCCAGAAGGAAGTGTTGGAAAGCCTGACCTGACAGGGGGTGGTCGTTCCCCTTACTGACCTCTGGGCGGGAAGGACAGAGCTCACCTGAGCTAGCATCAGCGCCTCACAGCTGGAAGCTGAAAACAAGTCAACAGTATCTCCTTGAGGAGAAAGGAGGAAAAAGCACCATTCAAGCCTTCTCACACCATTTGATGGCACCGTGCAGAAGCAGAGAACTGCAGCTCCAGAAGCCCACTGTTAACACCAAGCAAGAATCAGCATGAGAAGTGTGACCAGCATAAATGAAAACCCCTGACAGATGGATCTCTTCTGCAGCCTTTCCCTTTATAAGCAGTAAAAAGAGTTTAAATATTAGGCCTTAACTTTCATTCAGAAAAGACCTGCTGGGAGAGGGAATGGTTAGCAGCAACACTGGCTAAAACAGTTTCATCCACAAATACTTTTCCCCAGATGATTTTGCTGGAGATGATTTTTCTTCCCAAGTTAAGATACACAGGGGCACAGCAAAAGCCTTCAGTATCCTGAATACACTGAACACTACCTGGCATATGCCACATGGAGCTCCAAAACACCAAATGAGATTTCACAATGTTTCACCAAGAATCAGGTATGACAGTGACTGAAACAGGACCGGCACATTACAGTATGCCATATCGGCACTTGTCAGAACATCGGTCAGACACCAGTGCCTCTCAGGTGTGAGCTGGAGAACAAGCAGTTTTCATACCAGAACTTGTTCATTTTCATTTCACCTACTGGCCACAGATCAGATGAGAACACGCACAGCATCGGTCAGCGGCTGATTCTGTGCATCTTGCAGCTGTAACGTGAGCATCTTGCAGACATGTAAGCCTTGTGCACTTGGGCATTTCAGAAGAACATGATGGAGGTGTGCAAGACCTGATATTTAACCCACCTGAGTTTGTCTAGTAAATCTTTTCACAGAACAAAACAGAAAACAAAACAAGACAGTGTATTATCTGGGTTCTCATAATAGAAGAGGATCACCCACAGCAGAGTTCGGGAAAGGGCCCAAGTAATTGCACTTTAAATTATGGCAGGCATAGGCAACAAACTCTACATGCGTACGGTCATGAAGACTGCTGCCCCGATGCTAGCAGGGTGTGCAGGGTTTGTCTGCCTGCATCATGTAAGCATGGGACACCCTGACACCTAGCACAGTACACAAACCCATGCCAGTGCAGCTTTGCTAGGACTGCCTAGAGGTCTGAGTATTTTAAAACATCTCAAGAACGAGGTACCATGCTGTTCATGAAGATCACAGCCAGCAAGCTTCAAGCATGAGATCACGCAGAGGCACCCATGCATGCACGCACTTTTCCTCTAACAGGTCTTAGAAACCGCTGGCGTGTGTTCTCCTACCATAGTCCCTTCTCTGCCTTCTTTTAAAATATTAATTTAGAAATAAATTAATATTACATTTTAAGGAAAAAAAAAAATCACTGATCTCTTACTGTTATTCTTTGGGAAGTCTTAACGCAACTACTTTTATTATGAAAAGAACTTGCCCAATGAAAGTTGTGCTTGAAAAAGACTGAGTAAAACCTGAACTGGAGCTGAGGATTTAGTTCAGTATCTCAACAAGCAAACAGAAGCTTTTACCTAACTGAGAAGTCCAGGCAACTCCTATGAAGACCAACCAGAAGATTATCATTGACTTTACAGAGATTTAGATAGGGCTCAGGTAGGGAAAGTCAGCTTTCAAATGCAGAGGCCTCATGCGCTGCCTTTTCATGGGGCTTCGTTCCTGCTCCAGTTGCACTGAGACTTTGGTGGAATTGGGGCTTGAAGCTGGACAGCCGTTCAGTGAAGCAGCTTGGTCAAGCGAATTAACAGCAGACACCCCAGGCTTTGAGCAACTCTATCTAAAGCCCTGCAAACAGATTTTAAAGCCGTCCCTCTCTTTTCATGAAGGCTGACTGATTAAAAAGCCAGTCCCAAATTCAAAAGCACAGACAAAACTATTCTCTGACCATGTAATGCATCACATCAGGACTAAAACCCGGCAGGTGTTTTTAAACTCATCCACTTAGTGCAATATTTACTTCCTAGACTTTGATCTCAGCATCTCCTCTGACAATGTCAAATTCTTGGGTAATTCACACATGACACAGCACTAAAGAAGGAAAACCAATTTCAGCTATATTGACTAAGTATCTTTTTTTTCATAACAGCTCACATTTTTACCAATATAGCAACAAACCCTTTGTCAATGGTTTGGAATGAAAGTTACATCAGGTATATTTGTGCAGCTATGTTGATGGTCTGACCTGTTGAAAAAAAAGAAACAAAACCAATCCCCAAAACAGAGCACTGGAACCATTACGCACTGAAAACGAACACTGTACACATCCACTACTCTCCATACACAAGTCACAAGTGCAATATCCTTGGAAAAAAATTGCTCCTCAAAGGAAACCCAAAGAGGCAGAGTTTTTTAGTGTTACGTTTAGTAAGATAATGTGGGCATGTGTTGGAAATCACAGGTTGGAATTTTTTTTAATTTTTTTTTTTTTTATAAGGCAAGAGGTTTACGTTTCAGAAGAATAGATGGGGTGAAGAATGAAGAAATGTTTCGAAAATGACACATTCTTTCAAGTTTCATTCTCATTTGACATACATATTACAAAATAAAGATTTTTAAAAGTGCTATATGCTTTGTAAGTCTCATCACAATATGTAAAGCAAAATTTTACACCTGCTGCCGAAGACAAAATGTTAGTGGCAGTGTTAGCAGTAGATTAGACTCTAGCTCTCTCATTTCCCTCAATGTCTGGGACAACCTCCTCCTTCATGCTTAAAGAACAAAGCAACCAACCAACCCACCCCACTCTATACATATTCCAGAATCATTTAGAGTAATCTTTGAAAGTAACAGACTCCACGAAGTTGATGACAGTTCACTTGCTTGAAACCAAACCCAAGGCTCATTCTACCCAGTATCCTGTGGCTCTTTGATCAGCCAGCATGAGAGACAAATCGTTGAGAGGTATGCAACCATGATGACATTGACAGATATGCCAAAGGGATTTAAAAAAATTCCAACAAAAAACAAATGTAAAAAAAGTCATCCGCCAGCCCTCAGCTGTTAGTCAATTTTAAAAAGGTAGAGCAGTTTGCAGTAAACAATGATATTTTAAATCTTCAAGGACATACAGAAACACCCCTCCCACCCAGCAATCAGACGTGAAGGATTTCTGCAGCACAGTCTTCTGGTTCTGTGTAATGTGAAGAGTTTGTGTCTGAATGGTGAACCCCAACCATTTCTTTACTTTCAAAGTTTGGCTCCATTAGTGCAGGTTTTTCAAAAATATTCTTTTTGCTAGTTTCTGGACAGTTTTGTACATATATTACTCGGTTATAAGCTTTAAGTCTCTTCCACAGCTGTACGTACACTTTGCATTGTACATACATGAACAGAAGTCCTCCAGTGAAACCAATAGCCACAACCACCAGCTTAGTCCAAAATGGCCACTCTAGAATCCCTGGAAGGAAGAAAATAAAAAGAGAAAAAGGACCTGGTCAATATTGGCTGGACTACATTAGATCTCTCAAAAACATCCTGTAAGGAAACTGCCACAGAGTTTGGGCCATGCAAACTATTCTTATTTTGCCATTTTTCTTGTTTGGCCTTTTTTTCCCCCCTTCAAGCCAAACACATGCAGACTTCTACTTCACATACCACATTTATTCACACCTGCCAGAGGAAAAACAAAACAATTGATTCTCTGTGTCTGAGCCCTTGTGCAGCACAATCAGAGTCAAGGCAACAGCCAGTAATACGTTTAGGTCCTTTTACACATGTTTTTAAACAAAAATTGGATTAGATTATGAAATAGATTCTATGGCATGGCTTCCTCTTCACAGCAGGAGACTCAACTGAGTGACCCAAGAAGTCTGTTCCACTCTGTGATCACGCAATACCTACAGTCATAGTCTTTAAACTCAAAAGGGAACGACTGTTACCATCTAGCTTGTCATGTTTGTTATGCAGACCAGACAATTTTATCTGCATCAGACACAGTAACTTGTAGTTGAACTAGAGCGTCTCTTCTGATGCAAAACTGCATGTTGGAGATGCTGAAGCATTCTGGCAAGCTTATCCTCCATCATTAAAAATGACCACCATTACTTTTCCTGAATTTGCCTAGCTTGAACTTTTAGACATTGGATCTTGTTACATCTCTACCAACTACTTTTAAATAAGAGACTATTCATTTTATACATCTTCTGCTTACATAGGTCCTGTATCTACCCAGCCTCTCTCCTCTTTAAAGATAAGTGGCATCACAAGATGGATATGAAACCGTGCTGAGTCACCCACTATCAGGTTTCTCAGGGAATAAAATCATGGCCTTCCAAGTCTTCAAAGTTTTTACCAAGATACAGGCCAGTGTGCTTTTGGAAATGCACGGTAGCGTGGGAGGAATGAAAATATTTTAGTCCCAAAATACAAAGGACGCTGTGGCGTGACTAATGATATCCCACCCGTGATTAATACCTGAACCTCTGATTCACAGGTGAGCTATCTGATGCCATCTGTAGGCAGTGACAGTACATGCTTGCCCCTGTGCAGACACGAATGTGTACCCACACACTCCCCACACCCCCCAGCTCACTACAGCACTGCCCAGTTTTAGAATCCAAATGAAGGGAGCAAAGAAGGCACTAGAATGTGTACTAAATATTCACGCTATTCCTCTTATTCATGTTCATCTAATATATTTATTGGCTAAAATAACCCGGAGACGATAAATCTTTAGAAGCATATGCTTCTCATTATCATATGGAAACCTTACACTGAAAGGCCAATTTTCACCATACATGGAAGACATGGGGTTGGATGGAACAGAAACGAAAAGATTTCATTCAAAGCAGCTTCCTGACTGAAGTCATGAACAATCAGACTACAGCCCAAGTGAGAAATGACAGCAAAACTGTTCCGTTTGAAGTGTGATTCTGCTCTGAAGAGACTGTAACAGCACTCTGGATTTGCAGGCTTACTGATGCCCAGCCACCTCCCCAGATGACACTCTTCAATCACCAGCAAAACATTTTCCACCTGCATGTCTAGTTGGCATGCAGTGCTCTGTGAGCAAGGACATCTTGCCTTCTAATGGCTCCCAGCCTTGGTAGATACCCCATCCCTTCTGTTCCCACCTTCAGGGACAGCTCAGCTGCCTGACAGCTGCAAATTTGCAGCCCAGCATACCCAGGTAAACAGATTTCAGTTTGGTAAGTTTACAGCTGGCATACTAAAGAAAACCCACTATTCAAGAAGTTAAGACATCCTGCAGTGGGGTGGCAGCCGCTACATGATTGCAGTGCACCTCATCTCATTTGCGGGAATTGGAGCCCTAAGAATCAACCTGAATTTCTTCTGCTTCAGGCACGAGCACTCATAAAAATTCCTCCAGTCCAACATGGCTCTCACAGGAGACGTGTGCTAACCCACCTCACAGATGACTGAATAGAAAGAACACCCTGTTGATTTACCTCAAAGATTTGGATTTAGATTCCTCTTGCTACTTCTCTTTTTAAAAACTGCTCTGGTTTTGTCCAGTTAAAAGGTAGCCATAGCAGCAAACAAATGCTTACGTCCTTAGCTGCTCAGTAAGTGTTCCAATTCAAAACTAAATCAGCTAAGGCAGTGCAATTTTGTGTCTGGCTACAGAGGATTAGCTCTCATATCTGTGCATTTCACAAGTGCAAACTAAATCGACTTGAAATAGACTCAAAAAAGCACCCACAGATGAATTCACACTGATTTAACTAAATCGTTTTAGAACTGTGCTTTTAAACCAACCCAACCTCAGGCTAAAGCTGACTAGTCTAAGTATAAACATTACCTGCACACTCATGTTCCGCATCCTCTCTGCATTCAGGATAAATAATTATTCCAAGAGAGTAAGTGGGAAGATAAGCACGTAACATACCAGTAGTCTGTCCCTGTTTAATCTCTTCAGCGGTCCTGTCTATCAGGACATAGAGAGACCACACGACGCAGGTGATGGCAATGATATGGAATGTTACAGAGCACATGATCTTCCTCCTCTCGCTGGCCGTCATCTGCAGCTTCTCCCACTGGCAAGAAATCCAGAAGCAGAGCAAGAGATTAGGTTTTCATTGCAGTTGCCAGAGAGTATAAAAAGAGAACATTGATAGAACAAAAGCCAGGCAGGAGACCAGTTTCCTCCTAACACAGATTTTAAAAGTCAGACGGCGTTATTGCTCTGACCACAGCATGTGTGCTACGGCTGGCAGCTCACCCGGCCGTGATGGGACCCATCCTGGCACCCGAGGGGACCCCCAGTGCTCAGCTCCGACCTGGAGCCTCAGCATGACGTCATCACACCCTGCTTACCCACGCAGGGGCAGCTCCAGCGCAGACGGACCCTAACGCAAGGCCTTGTGCAGTGCAGGCCAGGCTGCTCCCTCGTGTGCTCCCCGCTCAACAGCGGGTACCCACAGTCACAGCTGAGCATCGAGAGTGGCAAAGGGTACCCTTGCTCAGGCAGGCATTCAATAAAACACTGCAATAAGAGTGGTACCTGATCCAATTGACCAGTGCGTGTGAGACCTCTCACGCTGAGCTCTGTTGGAGTCCCTCAGTGCACAGTCAAGGCTGTTCAGCTCTCAGCTCAAGGCTGTTTAGCTCTCACCTCCTACCTCTCGGGGTTTCATTCAATCTTCACGGACGTTTAACACTACTTACAGCAGCAACACCCACATTTTATTTTCAGTGTTTCAAGTGCACTTAAATACATGTGCCCTAAGAATATACAGTAGAACTGGGATGACAGCTTTTGTAAGTGAGAGGACGCAGCAAATTAAATCCCCAGACCTGCATCTATCAATAACGTTTATACAGCCCGAATAGAAACCACAGTCAGGTCACTGTCATTTAGGACAGATACAAAGAAACTAAACAATTATTATAGATGCTTCTAATATGCAAGGAATTGTTCAAAACCAGCTTTTATTTTTTTTACCTGAGGCACCCAGAAGCTTTTTTTTTTTTTAAATTATTTTTTGACAATTTCCCCTACATATATGATGGAAGTTTTTGCATGTGAGATACACATCCCTCAGCATATCTGCTTGGAACAGAGAGTTCAGATGAGCTTTTCTCACACTTTCACAAAATATATGCTGGGACACATAAGCTTCTCATACATACCTATGTGTTTCTAGAGAGGTGCATTTGATGTCTCCTAGAATAATTTGTAGAAAAAGAGGACTTTGAAAAGGAGGAATAACGTGGAAGAGAGTGAGGGTGCCCTGACTGGTATGATTGAGATCACCCATTATGTTGAATTATTGTTTCCACTGCTACAAATACAGGAATGACTGAACCCTGAAACGGAGACTTTGTGATCTTCTCTGTCTTGCCAACAATCAATCTCTTTGGCCAGTCCAAGCCACATCTCCAGTTCTGTGGGCATCCAAATCTCATCATGGCATAAGAATTGAAGACTTCCAGCAATGACATGCTAGACTCATGTCATGCTAGAAACCTATATTCTTTCAATCTTCTTAGAAAAAGGTTGGACAGAACATTCCCTTTGGATGTTGTATTTTAAACACAAAATTGCTTTTGTTTACTTTTGATGTATTTACTTTTGATAGAAAGTATAAATTAATTAATTTATTTTGTCAAAAAGTAAGCATGTGAAATCTATTTGTGAATGCTTTTACAGAGCCACGAGGACTTGTGTTTTGACTAAGTTATAGTTCTCTTTTCTGTTCCACAGCTTGAGCTTCTCCGCTGGACAATACCTCCTGTGAACTGCTGGCTCCACAGCCACCAAACCAATCCGCACCACCTCATCTCCTCAAGAGATGTGACTGCACAGCAAAACAGAAGATATTCTGCAAACTACACACTAGCCCAGAGAGGAAACTAGAATCTGTAGGTCCCTGCTGCATTATTCTGATGACACAGCACGTGGCATTTCCCAGTTAAAAAAGTAAGCAGCTCTGGGTTTTTAAAGTGTTGTTAAAACAAAAAAATCAGCAGAAAATTTAGATTTAATGTCTTCTTTTTTTCCATTGAAATTTTAAAATGGAGCATCCCTCTCTTGTCTCCCCTCATCTTCACTTGAACCATGACACGTTTTGTTTCTCATCCTCTTCCCTTAGCAACTTGGTGTTTGAATAGCCCAATGCTGTGATACAACCTTAAGATGCTGAGGAAGTTTAATTCCACTTCTACCCTACAGACAAGCGCAAGCCCTATTATTTGTCCCATCCTGTTCATAATCACCAGTTCCAGACTGTTTTCTCCTGACGGACAGGATACCATAAAGGCCGAGTTGAAGATACAGAGGCAGCTTATCTTCTGGCTGCAGCTGAACCTCTAAAAAGACTCTTTAGATATAATTCGAGACGTAAATTCCTCCTCCTCCTTCTGTTTATGGCTCTGTCCCTACCTTCTGGCATCTGGTCTCTTTCCCACAGATGACCTGTTCAGATACAACTAATGATGCTGAGTGACTCATTTCTGAAGGTGCCCAACAGCTTTTTCTCACAGGGCACAAATAGTCAGAAAATGTTTCCCACCCACTCCAGGCAGAGAAAACACACAAAAAACAGCAGCCAATTGCCAACTATAGCAACTCTTTTTACTTGGGATTCTCTAGAGTAATTTCTTTAATGTCCTATGGCTGGGCTGTCCAAAGTATTGTCTGTGCAGATAACAGAGCCTATAGATAACGGCCAATATTGCAGCTCAGAGGTACTACACTCTGTGCCAAGGGGCTACCAAGGAAAAAACTGCAGTTCTTAGAAGGCAACGATTCACCGCAGTAATAAGCAGAAGTTGTCCTATCAACCGGACATGCTAAGCTATATGCTTTGCAGACTATACATCTGCATAAAAAAAAATAAGAGGTGTTTGAAATCTGCTCTATTTTCTGCTAGGAGTCACTTTTAGGAATTGGACAAGTTCTCATAACAGCTTTTGGATGGCTGCAGTCCAGACTTGCCACCTTACATGATTTAGACTCATCATAATTGAATTTAATGTTTCTCATTTATCCTAGTTCCAGACTGAGGTTATTGTTATTAACCTCTTCCACTTTGGAAGATGTGGCAAGATTTGTCTGTGCTAAGAATACCAGTGACTTCTATCTCAAAATCCTGATGGTAAGGACCAATTGAAATTGAAAGCCCAAAGGATGTGAGAGAACAAAAAGGATACAAGCGCAAAACTGGCCTTACAATAAAAGTAGCATTTAAGTACCTATACTTTAAGTCACCAGATTTATGAAAGGTACATTTCTGTAAAACAAATATACAGGTTCTAGCAACCTGAAGTACTAAAACCTAGTCACTCACAGTCTAAGAAAAGGTAAAAATGAAAACACACTTATTGGTGAACCTTCTTCTACTTACACTATAGTATTTTCACTAAAATAGGTTTACTGCTTTAAAAAGAAAAAAAGCCACAAATTTTTACCAAATTACACTCAGAAAGTGTGATTTAAAGTAAGTTTAACCTGAAATCCTCGTATTTTCAAGAGAACTTAAAAGCCATGTGGATCTCAGAGCAGTAAACTAAAGCAGATAACAGTAATACAAAACTGTTGTGGTTTAACTCAGTAGGCAGCTAAACACCACACAGCCCTTTGCTCACTCCCCGGCCCCCGCAGTGGGATGGGGGGGAGAATCAAAAAAAAGAAGTAAAATTTGTGGGTTGAGATAAAGCCAGTTTAATAGGACAGAAAAAAAAGGGAAAACAATAATAATAATAATAATAAACAAAACAAGTGATGCACAATGCAATTGCTCACCACCCACTGACCAATGCCCAGCCAGTCCCCGAGCAGTGATCGCTGCCCCCCAGCCAACTCCCCCCAGTTTATATACTGAGCATGATGTCATATGGTATGGAATAGCCCTTTGGCCAGTTTGGGTCAGCTGTCCTGGCTGTGCCCCCTCCCAGCTTCTTGTGCACCTGGCAGAGCATGGGAAGCTGAAACAGTCCTTGGTTAGTGTAAGCACTACTTAGCAACACCTAAAACATCAGTGGGTTATCAGCGTTATTCTCATACTAAATCCAAAACCCAGCACTATGCCAGCTACTAGGAAGAAAGCTAACTCTATCCCAGCCGAAACCAGGACAACACCTAAATATTTTAAAAAAATGTGGATAACTACAGAGCAAATACCTTTGTGCATCAGCTCTAAAACACAACTGTAAAGAAAAAAATCAGGTTGCTGCATGCACATATGTATGTGTGTGTGTGTATGTATGTACATTTACACACAGAGAGCTGCTGGGCTACAATAGCTAACTCTCAGAGCTGGATTCCACTGATGTTGAATTTGCCAGGCTGAGTGTTAATTTAAATCCTTTTTCACCTACACAAAACTGACCAGACTTACCAAGGAGCCACAGAAACATGATAAATACGTGGGGGGTGCTGCGGGCTCACGGGCAAGGACAGCCTCTTTCAAAGCGGATCTGTGTTTAACAAAGCATTTCCTTGGGGAAGCAGGTCTTGCACCTACCTTTCGCAAAGGCTTCAGCTTTGTCTCCATGATGAACTCATACTTGCACAGTTCACAGCATCGTGTATCCGAGCTCTTGATCCATTGCTGCAGGCAGGCTTGGTGCACAAAATGAAGACTTCCCGTGCAGTGACAGGGGGTAATCAAAGGGCTCTCATCATCTCCTTCACAGTGACATATCCTGAATCAGAAGCAAAGCTGCTCATTAGGAGAAAAGGAAGCAGAAAGGATGTGGAAGAGGCATGTAATATCTGTGATCACACACAGTTGTCCATTGAGGATCCTGAGACATACATATCAAAGGAATGTGTTCCATAAAGGAGCTAAAACTAAAGAACTCCATTGCTGCGCAAGCACATACACAGGCACAAAATAATTGAGCGCAGACACTGCTAACTAGACAGCTGCTTTCTAAAGATGAGGCGGACACACAAAGCCTGACAGAATTGCAGTATCCAAAAGAAAAAACAGGGTAAGAAATGACAATGCTTCATCTAGAACAATAACACTTAACTGAAAAATAGCATTTAAACAGATCAGACAGCACTTCCAAGACAAAATATGCACAGAGAGGTATAGCTACTCATGGATTACGATCTGAAACAGAAGATAAAAAAATTTCCAAACCAATGGTGAAACAGCCCACCCCCAGTATCATGAAGAGTTAATTTAGACAGCCTGGATTTTGCACAAGAGAAGTGATTATTTCCAGTGCCAATTGCTGACAGATCCACACTGCAAGGCTACAGCATGGAATCTCCCCAAAATACACCTATTCTAATGGACTAATGGTTTTGCTCTCCAATTCTTACTTTGCAAGAGCTGCTAAAGAAGCATCAGCTCTGCAAAATTCCCCATTTCCCTTACAGCCTAACTGTGCAGACAGCAGGGACACCCGATATAGTGTTACTACCAGGTGCTGGCATTTGATTTCAGCTTCAATTTATACACAACCCTTGGGTTGCATCAAACACCACTAAGTCCTTCTAACCATGTGGAAGAGGTCATGAATTGAAAGGGGGATGCTAAGGAGCTCAGGGAATGAATATAAGTTACTAAGCATATGTGAAGCACGTCCTGGCATGCTGCCATCCCTGTCTATTACTGAAATCTCTTACTGATGTGTAGCATCTTGCCTCTTGTGACCTTGCTGATAGCTGGCAAGTGGAAATGAAGGAGTGGGTGGATTACAACAGCGTCTTGTTGATGACAAGCCAGTACGGAACTAGATTTTGCTGGTAATGAGGGGGGAAATCAAATAATATTGGCAAGTAGTAACAAAGCCGGCTTCAGAAAGTGCTGTCAGGGAGCAGAAAGATTAGGATAGTAAAATGCTAGGTAGAGGGATGGGACATTTGCTCCTGTACTTGGCGACTCCTGCTCTGCAGCTACATTTTGGAGCTGGGATGGGGCAGACCTGCAGACAAGTCACCGTGAACACAGTCCAGAGCTGGCTGTTCCCACCACCTGTGCACACGATTAATCCTCTGTAGTTGGAACAAGGACACCCATCCTTTTTGGACCTCACACAGGCACACCACTAACACCCAGCACTCAGATCCCCCTTTTGACTAAGGCATCCAGAAAGCCCTTTACAAATAAAAGAGTGTGGTGGGATACAAACTGTGAGGAAAAGATTTAAAAAAAAAACCCAAACAATCTGAACCTATATTGACCTGATCTCAGAAGCAATTTTCAAACAGTCTTTTCCTCCCGATTCCCCACCCTCTGACCAAACCAGCAGTGACTGTGAGGACAACACGTTGCTCATTAAAAGCTAAGACATGTTCAGCTTGGCCTTTAATATGCATAGCTGATTCTCTCATGATATTCCCAGTTCGGGCACTGACAAGAGAAAAATACCATCTCAGAACCCCAAACCTGAAACAAATTGCAAGAGAATTTATTTGACTCCAAAGGAAATTCTTTTGCTTAGTAGCCTTGTTAAGTGCATCAGAGGGGTGCAGGGCAGCAGAGAGAAGGCTGCATGCTTCAAATCGCACATATTAAAGCAAGATGACGGGGTGAAAGGAAAGACAGAAACAGCACAAAGGCAGGGGAAAGCAGAACGGTCACCACCGCACATGGGAGGGCTGGAAGGTAGGCGGTTCTCTGGTAAACCAACCTGCAGGTATCCCCCGATGTGGACACAGGGGAGAGAGGGGGGAATTTTTCTGAGAGAGGGGAAGGGCAGTCAAGGTCACTGTCCTTCTCAACTGAACAGAGCGGCGCCCGCTGCTCTTTTGTTTTCAATTTCACTGAGGTGCTGTCCTCAAAGACGTCATCGTCTCCCATATCATCAGAGCAGAAGTCTGTGCTTTCCACCAGCACGCTGGAGGATTTCTCAGCTTGGAAGTGACTGGAATAGCTCTCCAGTTCGTGGAACTTATGCAGGCTGCTGGTGCTGGAGGTGTGGGAGAAGGAAAAAAGGTAACGCAACAGTTTTTTGCTCCTTGAGGTGTCATGGTCCACTTTGTCCTCCAGCAAGGGGATATGTACAGCGCTGTGGTTCTCTGCTCCTCCAGATGCACTCGAGTAGTTGGAAAGGGAAGGGATGTAGGAGTGCTTAGAATTGCTAAAAGAAAGAGGCCTGAGATTCAGCGGTTTCCTCTCTTTAAGATGAAATTTGTTAATCCTTAAACACTGCTCTTGAGTCGGGGTCAATTTGCCTTCTGAGCGTGTTCGCTCCACATAGTCAAAGCACTCACTGGTGCTCTGCGCCTTCTGGTCCACGTCATTGAGGGACTTGGAGAATTTCAGAGTGCGGGTGGGCTTTAAATTCTTAGCAGACCTGAGTGCCTGGCCCCGATCCTGCCCACGGGAGTTTCTCTTTGCTGCATGTAACGTGTCCTGACAGATTACTGTCACAGTGACCCCTTGTGTCAGAGGGCTCTGGCAGTGAGGATTTTTCAAGACAACAGCAGACTGCACTGGACTGTGATGACAACACTCAGAAAACACTGCACTGGAACTGCATGCAGAACAGTGGAATAAAAGCACAGAAAGTAAAAACCAATTACATAAGAGAACATATATAATTAAAAGTGAAGAAATGAGAATTATGGCTAGTGTGGGAATGGCAAACAAGCGGGGCCAAACAGTCAGTGGGATTCAACGAAGCAGTGTTAGACAGCAGTTGAGTCAAACAAATGGGATGCTTCATATGGGAACCCCACATCGCTTACTTCCCCATACATGTGCTTTTTCAGTTTTGTTTTCTCTTAATCTGAACCTTGCATGAGCCTCACTGTAGCCATGCAAACAACGCTTTACCTGCAGATGTCCTGGTTGGATGGTGTAACAGACGTCCGAGAGAAGCTATGAGGGGCAGAGATAGAAGTTGGACTTCCAGCCTGCAGTGAAATGAAAACAAACAAAAAGCAAGTCACAAGTCGGAAGAGTTTGGTATGCACAGCAATCACCTTCAGGGTTAAACACAGCAAATGGAATCAGGTATCACATTCAAGGGCTAGTTGCAAGAAAGGGGGTTTATTGTCAAATGCTAGAAAGGGAGGTCACACAGCCCCATCCTTGGAAAAATAGTAATCAGAACAGAAACGTTTTGCCCCAAGGTCAAATGCAGCCATCTCTGGAGTGGAACCTGCCAGCTGTCAGACATTGCACAGAACAATAGCTCAGGAAATGAGCAACGCTACAGTAATTAGAATAATTAGATGGAGGTGTGTGTATAGACTAGTCGGAATTTAGCTACCACATAATAGCTAATCCTTCCACTTATAATGATGACAAGAGATTAGAGGCTTGGGTTTTTTTTTTCACAAGACACAACCATCAGACACTGTTTGGGGACTTATTTTCCATACTAGCATATGCACATGAGCACCATCTGCCAAACCAGACCATTCCCTGAAGTACTCTTTGTACTTTGCGAAGCCTTTCATCCTGCTCTTCCTCCGACAGGGACTTCCACCTACTTGGAGAAGAGGTGTGGCAGCAGTCACTTTCACAAGACCCAGCAAGTGCACAGTGAGAAACAGGATAACTGAAGGATTTGATTTTGCTGAATGAACTCAAAAAAATAAAGTTAAGCTCTTGGCATATTTAACACTTAAAAGACAAGACTCTAAAATCAATATGACAAGAACGATCATTGTCTCAGAGTTGGGACTTGATGGGCTATTATTAGAGGCCTTTTCTGCTGCTACATTCTGTGGGTCACTAACAGAAACTTCTAGACTCTTCCTAGAGGTTTCGGCGAGGAGGAGACCTGCATTGATAACCTTGTAATAGAGAATCTTTAAACCTGGTTCTTCCACGTTCCACAGCTGCTGGATAGGCTGTGCCGCTCACCCACCGCTGCAAAACATGGCTCACATTTCAAAATCCAAACAAAGGTTTACAGCTCTCTTGATCTGCAAAGCAAAGCCTGAAACCCAGGAAGGAACAATGCAATCAGCGGAACAACGCAAGTGTCAACACCACGCTGGGCTGCACAAAATCCAGCACGGCCAGCACAGACCTGGGCCAGGCAAGTGCACGAAGCCAGACCAGGAAAGACCACAGGTCATGAAAGGTGTGCTGCCGCAGAAGCACGCTGTGCCCAGCCCTGTTCTTCAGCTTGAGATGCCAGAGCTATCTCAGTCATCGCTGCTTTGATGATCTCTGGTCATGGTGCAACACACACACACTATATCTTTCTCAGGTCTCTTCAATTCTATACTCAATTTATTAAAAGCCCCTATGGTATATTTAGACAGTGCCGCTGCAGGCTTTTACACTCTCATAGCAAAAGCAACGTTCCTTGTCACACAACATACTCCTCTTTCTTTGCGAGAGAAGATGTGTATACTAGGATACACGTGCTACTCTAGAAATAAAGATACAACCATCATCTTCCACGTTACAGGACTCATCTGTTAAGGTTTTGTTTCTCTAGCCAACAGCACTACAGAGAGCAATGTATCTGGCCTCAGACTGGGATGTCTCAGGTGCACCGAGCCTGAGAAAACAGGTATCCATGTACAGCTGGGTCTGCAAGAGTCAAGGGCAAGACTCAAGCACACGCCTCTTGATCCATAGCAAGGCACTGTGTAACTTATTTCCCATCCGACCCAGCTAGGTACACGTATAGAACAAAAACCAAGAGAATAACCTTGGGCCAGCAAACTGAACTACATTATGACTGTGGCAAAACAAATTAAAGACTTAAAGGTCAATTATTAGTTTTATGCTGGAAACTATGGTTCTTTACATTTTACACCACCTGCAGACGCTAATGATATAGGATGCTGATCATACCGTGAGGTGAATTCAGGTATTACTTGGAAATTTGTTCTCTATTTGATGCTTAACCTCTCCTAAAAGCAGGTACATCTCTGACTTCAAATCCTACCTTTTAAAAAGCGTTTGTGCAGTAATTACTTTTTTTAAAAGAAAGACTGACAAGTTAGTGAAAGACCTGACACACTATAATCTGCTGCTATAATTATGCAAATGAAAATTAATAAGACTTAAATAATGAATTATTTAAAAAGACATATTTAGCAATCTTCTAAAAACAAAATATTGAACCAGTAAAACAGCACATTGCATTCTGCCATGGAAACAGAGCCATATATTGTTGGAACTGAAGTCACAAATCAATTAGTAATTCTGTCTCAGGTTTTATGTTATGAGCAAATCACAGAAGGTAACCTGCTTAGAATGAATCTAATCTCTCTACTCCTTCGCTTTAGCAATGAAGCTTTCCAAAAAAAGACAGCAGTATATATGATGTGACAGTCTAACAGCAGATGACTAGATTCAATGATCCAAAATTTCCCTTCTGAAACCATGTTACTGGTTACTTGAGCCAATTGCCTGGCACCAAGACAGTGTCAAAGTCTCGCCACTTGGGAAATCAAAAGAGTAGGACAAAAAAGAAATTTTGGAATTTCATCTGCATTTCAAGCTTATTATTCTGTCTCTAGGTGCCAGCACTGTTCAGGACAGCTTGCAAAAACCCCACATCTGAGGCACATTTCCTTTTCCTCCTATCCTCCTGCTTCAATACAGGAGGTCCTTTGCTCCATCTTTACACATAATGCAAATGCAATCAAAATATGAAGAGAAGTTAACACACTTGGAAAGGCAACACAAAGTGGAACAACAAAACACTGGAGGAAGTTACACCCCACCCTCGGTTTAAGCTATCGCAAGCTGTGGTTTCCACCAAAAGCCACGGTTCAAGGAGCCTCCAGTCTCTCAGTCTGTCCTCCTTTCCTCCCATGCTTTTTGCTTGTGAAACTATTACACAACTGCATTGTAAATCAGATTAGGGTAGGGAGGCAAGGTAAAACTAACCACTTCTTTTACTGAGCTTGTTTAATGCCAGTCACTTCCCTAGCTTCAGCTGCCAGGGGAGCATCAGTCGGTTAGAGCAATGATCCTCTAGTGGCAAGGCACAACTCACTGACAAGAGAAGAGCACAGTAAAATGCAAGCTGCTGCCAAGAGCCCAAGAAGCAAGTTCTGCCAGTCCTAGAGGCAGAGGTGCATGCAGCTGACACTCACCAGTCCACACAGCTCGCCTGGGTTTACTGACTCAGATACAGCAGCTCTCGGGCAGAGAGGTGCCACAGAAAAAAAGAAACACTGGCAGCCTTGGGCCAGAACAGGGCAAAGAAGAGGCGAAGTGATGGGCGAATGCAACAGAGAGGTGGATCCAGCTACTTTGGAGCTCTGACGTTGCTCCCACGCAAGGCTCAGCTCTGAAGACTCTGGGAAAACAAGCAATCAAAGCCTTCACCACTCTGTAGCTTCTGGCACACACACCATCCGTAATGCCCCAGCAGCAGCCTTCCAAGTAGCAGCACCTTTGGTTGAACTGGCTCCTTACGATGGTGACAGCAGTAGTAGGTTTTAAAGCACTCCTTGTCATACGAGGTTTCTGTCATGCTCATTATGTGATGGGTAGCCCAAGCCTTGACAGCCTGAATTCGACCGTTCTAACCCCAGAATCACTGGCTGAATCTCTGTGGACTTTCATGCCCTTTGCATGGAGGAATATCACCTCCAGTGACAAGCCTTGGAGCTATGTGCTCTTGAGTTACCCTGTACAGCCAGTCTGGTTGCCTAAAATAGCTCAGGACTCGAGGTCAATAGTTAGTTAATTGTGTATATTGACATTCCCATCTAATGCAATTCAGTGAGGTCACAGCGTGGCCTTCTGCACTGGCGTTTAGATGATCACAGCGACTCTGAAGGCAGCAATCCCTGGAAGCCTACAGCTCTCTGGAGGGTTGCCATCAGGAAGAAATAGATATCTTTTTATATATATGTGTGTGTGTGTGCATGCATATATATATGTACATACGTGTATATATATATAATGTGCTGCCATAGCTGGTTGTTCTCATTCTGCCCCCACTCCATGAGCAGTGTGATCTGTTGGTGAAAGAACTCAGCCTTTTCTGATTACCTATTTGTGATTGCACCAAAAACCCCACCCTGCCTCAGAAAATAGTCATCTTTGAAGTGAGCCATAGCGAATATGCCAATGGCTTGGGTATATTCCAAGATAACCTGCTTATCTGAGATGGGACTTCTGGGTATAGTTGCTGTTGCCTCACTCTGGGCTGCTCTTCAGTATGAGCAATTATACCTTGTTTTAAAGAACAGGGCCTATCACTTTCTAAAAACCTTATTAAATTATTCATTGAAGGTAAAAAGTTAGAAACAACTTAACTCCATAAGAATTCCTCCACTGATTGGAAGTCTGAAGGAAGCAAGAAAAGGTCTTCCTCCACACCTGCAAACTTCATCATTTCTAGGTGTCACATGAATAGGAGCAATACTGTGCCCTACTATTTGTGCTACAAAACCACCTAGAAGTCTCAGCTAAGGACCTGGAACTAACATACTAAGCACTACACACATTTAATAATGGAGCACATCTCTCCTTTGGGCTGACAAAGGGTTAGAGAAAAGAAGCACAATTTAAGTCTTTTACTCAGGAGGATCTGCAGCACAAGGAGCTTCAGGCAAATGCAAATTTAGCAATAGAGCAAGGAGCCAAACACTCCACAACCCAAATTTCAACCTGGCGTTTTGACTATGGGTTTGCCTTTATTTTACACTGTGATGAACCCATTTCAAAACTATGCTCTTCTGCTGGGCTAAAAAAAATACAAAATAAGAGAGCAATAAAAATCCTAAAAGGTAGCTGCACCTGCTGTCAAAAAGACTGATGCTAAAACATGTCTTCAGCACCACTAGACCACTGTAGCAGTATCTGTCTGCCTCCCTCCCCTGTAAGAACAACGGGAGCACAGTGATGGTCTTCTCCACCAAGCCAACTCCAACTACCACCAGTCCCTCTGGGGATTAAAGAGACACAGCTAACCATAGTAGGTGTTGGGTAAGTGGAGACATCTCCCACCACTGCCCTGGAGCTGTCCTGTCACAAGCACAACCAGCGGTCTAGGCCCACTACCTTTAATCCCCCCACCCCCTGCCCCAAGCAATCCCCCTGCACTGCGATGCTTTTTCAGCACCAAGATCACAGCACCGCGATCTGCAATGGGCCACTGCGAGTTTTGTTCAAATCAGATTTGTCTCTCCTGGTTATTAACACATCACAATGATGAATATGGCAGAAGCACGTGGGAAAGATAGAATCAGAGGGACGGTTATCACACCCTGTGTTTTAGAAGAACTCCTTGCCAAAGAGCTATTTTATCTCTCTCCCACCGATCCTGTTTAAATGTGTATTAAGAAGGCAAGGCTGCTGCTAGACATGGACATGGCAGGCACTTATCTTGCATGGTACATCTCCAGAGGCAGCAAAGGCCCCAGGCTCTGCTCCTTCCTTAGTTTACACCACAGAAACCAAGACTAACCGCCCCATACCTGTTCCTCTGGCAGGATCTAGGTACAGGCAGTGATCTAGGAAAGAAAACAACAGCGATGGGGGCCTCGGGGAAAAAAGGTACCAAGTGCCACTGCAAGGTGCTCTGTAGCTAACTTGGCTAGACAGGGAAAGGACATCTACGAAGAGACCCAGGGAATTCTGACTCTGTTTGTGCCACCCCTGCCCCATTCACCTCCCCTCCCTTTGACAGGGGCAGCCCCAGCCCCGTCTCATCCACAGTGGCAAAATTCAGTTCTGCCCGCTCTGCTGAGAAGTCCTGAGCCTGGGCTGAAGGCAGGCAGGGAGGTCCCGATTAAACCCAAGGGACACATCCATCATTTCTCTCAAGCCACTGCAGAACAAATATAATTGCTTGGCTCCAGCCATCCACCAGGATGCAACATATTTGTGTTTTTATGCTTTCAGCAAGTGCTCT
This sequence comes from Balaeniceps rex, assembly GCA_013401315.1. Taxonomy (NCBI): domain Eukaryota; kingdom Metazoa; phylum Chordata; class Aves; order Pelecaniformes; family Balaenicipitidae; genus Balaeniceps; species Balaeniceps rex. Next base: position 88,223 of record VYZW01059109.1, on the reverse strand, counting down.
ATTCCACATACATGTTGGCTGATGGCTCTCGCTAAAGTGCACTGCAGCTGTAAAATCTCCAAAGCTCATCTGTGGAACAGACGTGGTCGTTTCACTGCACGCGTGCCAAAGGAGGCCTCCAGCTGAACTAGCACACCCAGGCAGCAGTGCAACGAGACCAACCAGCCGTGCCGAGTGTACTAACCTGACACTTGAGATAGCCAGAACAGGCCACCTACACACAGACTGGACGTTGTAAAGGGCAGACAGGCCGTTTTTGAAAGCTTTTCCTAAATACCAACATGGCAGGATCAAACATCAGTAACTTCTGGTCTTCTCCATTAAATTCTCCCTACCAGACTTGTGCCATTTTGACTTCCAGCACATATTAAAATCAAGTGTCTTTAGCTGGGATAAGATGCATTATTGGAATGGAGATGGAGAGTGGTTAAAAAAACTGAGGGGGGGAAGATGTGGGGGAGAGGCATCTGAAATTTTCAGGACGATCAACTCCACCATATAATTTTGGCAACAATTCGATAGGGACCAGCAGTCAGCTGCTGGAACAACTTTATTCCATACTTTATATAGTGTATATGACTATAATTAAAATTATGTCTAGAAACTAGGAGCAAAGCTGAAATCAGCTTCCCCTCATTCTTCCTAAAGGAGGATTCTGGCAAGAACTTTCTTTAGAGATACCAGAGCTGAAGGCACTAGACAAAGGAGGCTATCTATCCTTTCAAAATCTCCCCAAGTGTAATTCCACCTCCCTACAGCATAGGATTAATGTTGACTAAACCCAGTAGCGACTACACAGGTTCTGCAGGGAGAAGAAGAAGAAAAAAAAAATACGGCCCTTTGACTTTAAAATCTTCCTCAAAATACCTTGAATGGACTGAGGGAACAAAAGAGGAAAGGAAACTCCTGCAGGTTCCTCCTTCACAGGGTGCACTCATACCTGTATGAAGTTAAGAATCCAACCCCAAGAGAGGAGATTTATCACAGCACAGGGAGACTTTTGCACTTCGTTACGAACACGACTGCACCATGCCCCAGCATGAGATTACTTGCTCTTGTGGGTGGGGAGAAGAGCATACCTTAATCTTTACACTATACAATTTTTCCAGTCTTTTCCTTTCCCCAATAGCCCAGTAGACAGAATTTTTTTTTCTATTATTTTTTTAAGCAACTTCTTTTTCCCTACCCCCAGGCTCATGTACCTGAACAGAACACCTTCAAGCAGCAGTTCTTTTCAGTAAGCCTTGGTCATCTGATAGACTACAGGATAGCTAAGCTCTGTGACTGAAAAACCTGGACTGCTTTTCTACGGACGAATGCTCACTGAATCCATCAAACCTTCAGGCAACAGTGGACGTGTGTATTCATATGCTTTTCTAAATCTGTTCCAAGCTGATGAACAGCCCAAATGGATTTTAAATTTCATAGCAAGCTTAGGCTACCACGTTGCATCTGCACTGGCTGCCATTCAGCCCAAGAATAATTTAATACTTTACAGTGTGCTTCTGCTCAAAAGATAAAACTGTATAGGCCTTCAGAAAAGACAAAGCATTTACATTTTTTAAGGAGTACACTTTTGATTCCTTTGCTGTGATCCCAGTATTAGCATTTTCAAAGGTTACCCCTTAGAGGGCCACCAGAATAAGACTACAAAGTGCTTCCCCACCACGCTAAAATCAGCCCTCCAGAGCAATCAGATGACAGGAACCGCACACAGATGACCTGAAGATATTTCCATATGTCACGTCATCAGTTTCAGGATATATCAGACACTTTAAAGCTAAACAATACTACTAATTTGAGGATAACTGTTTACAGACCAGCTTTGTTAGTGACCTCGTTTAATCTGCTTGTAAGCACAATTCCTTTATCGAAGAGCAGAGGGCACCAATCACAACCACTGTGAAAATCCCCTTTTTAGCTGCTCTCAGCGACTAGCTGTGTTTTAGGGTCAATTTCATCTATATTTAGAGGACGAAGCTTCTATAAAGCTTAATTATTTCTCTGTGTGGCTTGTATGATGAAGGCACTTACCAGTGAAAGGTGGCTGCTTGGCAAAAATGCTGGCTTAGGGTAAACAGTTGAGACGCGGATCTGGGCTGTACACCCCTGTGCCAATTGGGGGTGTTTCAATCAGCATCACTGCGCTTGAACAGGGCAAGTTGGGAATCGGGCCGTGTCCAAGTCCCATGACTAAATCAATTCAACCTGCCTTCAATGCTATTTTTTTTTAAATTTCAAAACAAATACAGAGAAGATTCCAGAAATTCAAATGTTTCATGTAGAGCAGATTTAAAAGGAGCGTTTGAAATATACACACCAAAAAAGCAAAGAAGGGCCTGGAGGAATGCCACATCCCCCGGCGTGCAACAGACTGCACAAAACCTAATGGCACCATATGAAGATCCTCCTACATCTTATTCCCTACTCCTTTTTCTGCTGCTTCTGGCCTCCATCCCTAGCCAAGTATTCAGGTGATTGTTTTTTCTTGGCCTGACCACATGTACTAGGATGTCTTCAGCCTCTCTTAGCATCTGCCTCTTGGAGAACTGCCTTTTTGCCCCTTCCTCCCAAGGGACGGCTCCACCCGGCTCCAGCACTTGGGGTCTATGTTCGGAGAGGTCCTGCTACCTCTACCAGCTGATCTCATTTTCAGTGGCACCATCTGTCTGCCTCCCTCCTTGATCACTTTTAGCCCTAGGGCATTGCTTTCCTTGGTCACACCGAGTAACACACATCCTCTCTTGGCTAGAGGCTGAGTTCTGACTCAATCCTTTCTACTCATATTGCACTGTGCAACTGAGAGCAGTGGAAAGATACACAGTAATAATCACAGTGGGTTCATAATGAAATACCAGCACCAGAAAGGCTTTGAATCAAGCATCAGTGCCAAGCATTTGTAGCAGATTTGCTACATTGCTACGCTGTAAGCGAGATTTGGGTGGAAAAATAATAGCCGAAACAGTCATTTGCAGGAAGCGTGATCATTATTTCTGTACACACACACACACACGCCTCAACAGATCTGAAAAGGCAGCATATAATTGATTAAACTCAACTTTGGTTAAATAGCTCCTCTTAAAATGGGGTAGTATCAACAAGCTCTGAGGATTTCAGAAAGGGCTATACAGGCAGCCAAGCATTTCCATACTTTTTCCTTCGCATGTATTCAATCTGCCTTACTGGCCAGGTTGTTATACTATTCTAAACAAAAATAAAAGGCACTTTCCTATTAAGCCTCAGAACTAATGAAACATTTTCCATGTACTTAAGCTTCCACGCAGCATCCCACTACTATAATCTTTCCTGTTTTGTCCTACAAATTGCTTGCAACCGCCAACCCACCTGTAGACTGCAAAATAAAATCTTGCAGCTTAGCACTGAACTGCCTGGATGTGCAAGGCAGTGTTTGGATGTATGAGGCAAATCAGGGGACTGATTTCACCGATGGAACTTCCACATCTGGACATAGCTTCTAACAAGGGCAAGAGTGGACTAAGTGCACAGAATGGATCAGACACAGAGGCGACAGAGGAGCAGTAAGAACATCAATACCTCTGGGAAGTTCATGTTTGCAACCAAAAAGTCTCACCCGTTGAACTGGCAAAGCTGACTTTTGCTCCCCTTGAGAACTTTACCTTTTGCAATACACAGCAATCATGCTGAACATTTCAGTGTTTCAAGATGAATGCAAATATTGATGTCTCACTTGCCAGCGCCCCCAGGGAGAGCTCTGCCAGAGTGCAAGGTCCTTCCACTGCACTGCCACACCACCAGTTCTTCATAAATTAAGAATGAACTGTGCAGCTTCATATGGCTACCAAACCGCTGCTGCCAAAAGGCGTGTGCCGAATTTCAGACACTCTGGGAAAAGTACAATGACACTTAATGATAAAACTACCATCTCTGGTGAACAACCCCTGAAAATCCAATTAAAGATTCCTAAGAAGAGAAGAGCCAGGGTAAGAAGGAACAGGCACAGTCCCATTTTAGAGAAGCACGGACGAGAAGTTATACTCACATTGTATTTATTTCAAAACCCTTTCTGTGAATGCACATTTCCTGATGCTGAATGCAAAACACAATCCTGCATCACTCCATGATAACAACACCTTCAGCTTAGTCAATACCTTGTGCAATGGACAGTTGCCCTGCTCATTATTTAAGACACCCAGTAATCTTGTCTTTCTGCTCCAAAGTGAAACTTGTCTGTGCCCACATAAACTGTAAATTAAGTGCAGCCACTGTTTCCTCTGCTGGAGATAGGCATGAATAGCTTCTATATCCTGAAGTACCCAGAATAGAAAAAAGGGACTTGAGCTCGTCACAGCCATAATGACTGAGACTCTCATTAAAAAGCACTATTACCAGCAACATCAACTGTGGCAACAAAGGATTGAGGCTTATGCACCCCATGAAAAATACTGGTCAGCCAGCACAGCCTTGCTTGCGTGAAGGCTTTAAGCACTTGTACTAGTGTAAGCAAAAAGGTGTCAGGCTTCCAGCTAATTAAAAATCTTCTGATTTGTAATGCAGAAGTAGGAGTAGGGTATGTATTGTAATAAGTTATCTTGTACAGAAGATACTTTTTTCCTAATGGCATAACAAAGTAACTGTGCTTTTGATGTGTCCATCGGCTATACTTAAGTGTGACTAGAACAAGTAGAGCATCATGCTTCCATTACAACATTAGGGCCTGTAATAGCAAACATTTTAAAATACTTACATAGTCATGCCCTGATAACAATGCATTTCATGGTGCTAACAATAATTCAGTGTTGAAGTGACAATAAAATAATGTTTAACCACATACCAAATACATATGATGGGATGCATGGCTATACATTATCTTACAGAGAACATTACGTCAGATAGCTTATGGTATAAAAGAACATACTTGAGTGATGTTTTTGGAGCCATTTCCTCCCCAAGATAAGATCTCAGATGTCTGTCATCTATCTCGCTCCTACCAAGCTAAGGAGGCTGACAGTGTGAAAGAGAAAACCTACTGTAGCTTCCATTTAATTTGACCTGTAAAGAGAGTCTGCAAAACACCAGAGAGTTCTAACGTTTCAGGAGTGACTATCAATGACAGGCATAAGAAGCATTTTCTACTGGTCACATTGTCACATATATCACCCCAGTTTTGAAATTAAACAAATCCCAGTATCCCCAAGTTTATCAAAGACTGAGTTATATCGAGGAACATACCTTTGAGATGTTACTAGAGCGGCTCACGGAATGCCCCAAAGCCTTCTCATTCTGAAAGAGGAAGAACAGGATCACTGCAGCAACAAATCACAGTTAGGAGGATATTTTAAAGCTGGTACTGGAAACCAAATTCCATGGAGAAAGTCTTACAGCTGTGGCTTTTAAGGATGTTGCTTCTATTGACATCAGCCTGATTTACCACAAGGACTAAATTGCTTTGTTTGCTTAACAAGATGTTACCTTGCAGAAAATCACATACACAAGACAAGTACAAACTGAGAAATACTAGAACCATGATTTCTTCTCCCTATGAATACTGCAAAGCCCTTTCCTCAGGTGGCATCTATTTCAGAAAAGATATATCTCAGCCCTGCCTCATCGACATCCAAAGGCAAACATGCAACCACTAAAACTCAAAGCTCTTGCTTAAAGAAAAACAAAAGTATCACACTGATGTCCAGAAACAATTGTGAACAACCACATGCATGTCATTTCAGGAGATGAAGCAGAATTACTGAGGAACTTCCTATTTACCACAGAACTCAATCAAACTGGAAATATCATACAAAATGGAAATGCAGAAGCTGCACTTCTCAAAACTGAAATCAGTGACAAATGTGTCTGTTACTCACTTTTCAGTGCACAGACCCTGACTGATAAGGATGACAGTCTTATCTCCTACCAAAATAAACTGTAAGTTTCACCAACATATTTCATCCTTTAAGGGTTCCTGGTTTCTGAACATCAGTTTATCGTTAAGTATAAAAGACATGATTGCTCCACTGGTAAAAGCCTAGAAACTGCTCTGCAAAAGCTTTTCTGAAAAATATCCACCAAAAAACACTTTCTTCTAAACAAATACTACGAACAGAGCAAGTCATAACGGTTACAGAACAGTATCTTTGTTCCTCTAAGTCTGTGAGGCTGGGATGCAAATTCGTTTGAGATTTAAACCCCCCTGAAAAACAGGGCAAATTTACTACTTTCTCCTATGGAGTCTATGCTGGATTAGAGTTTCTAGAAGTGCATCCTTTCATCTGGGATTTTAGGAACCAAACTCTTTCACGTTTATTCCTGAAGATAATTTAACCTAACAGAGACACTTCAACAGCACCCTCTTTTAGTTCTCATTGGCACTGACTGATCAGACAGAGCTTGAGATCAGAGCTTGAGATCAGAAGTCCTGCATAGATAACAAATGGGGACATAAAAAACCCAGTCAACTGCAGCGACTCCTACATCAGCTTGGATATAACACACTGGTTTCAGACCTTCTGCCTGTGGCTCGTTACAACTCAAGCGACCTTCAATGACTAAAGCCCACGTCAAGTCAGCCCGGGTGGCTGAGCACTCAGATGCTACACCAACACTTTGAGATCCCTGCGCTCCCAGACATTTCTTCCTACAGCACATCCCCAGAACAACTTCAAAGCTTTGTGTTGATAAAAGAGAAGGCAAGGCAAAAACTTCAGCATGTGCTTACAAAAGCAGGCAGTCCCTTCCTTATAACACCAGCTGCCGCTCAACACAGTCCTGCGCACTGCCTCAGTTGATGGATATAAATCGCACTTCCTCCCTTAAAAATGTGAGGAAGCAAATACAGTGTTCTGAAATCTTTGGAATGCGGGAGTTTGAGTACCTAGAAGACAGTAAAATAGTCTTTCAGAAGAAGAGAGGAAAAGCAACCAGGGAACTCCCCTCAATGTTGACCGACGGCCAAATTAAAAATCAGCAAGGATCAGTTTAAAGTCTGGAATAGTTGTGGCCTAAATTACCATTGACTTGAATGCCAGATCTGCATACCACAAGGCTGACTTTGATTTTTGAGATGACTATGAGCTTTTGTTACATCGATAACAGTATCCTTGGAACAGAAACAAACATGTAAAGACCCCCAAAAACATAGACATAATGGTTACATGAAGACTAACGTTGGATAGGACTACTGCCAGAACCAGTACAGCTGAGAATTGACTCCAACTGTAAGGGAAAGACGTAGCTGATCTCATCAAAGGCAGTGTAACTATAGCAACAGAGAAAAAAAAAAGGTCACTGAAGCTATAGAAGACAGGAGGAAGAAAAAAGGGGGCAAGGACATGTTCTCAAGCTACGACGAAAAGAGACCAACACAAACTGGCAAGTACAAAGACTTGTCATTGCATTATGTGTGAGGTGTGGGGGGAAGCAGGCTATGCTTGGCCTTCCAGGGACACGGGGGAGGTAAACAAAGCAAGGCTACGTGGGACAAGGGAAAATGGTAGTGAAGAGCAGGACTTGTGGCCAAGAAGTCTGCCTGAAGCAACACATATGGCTCCACACAGGTGACAGTCTCAAATCCAACCCCAGATGTCAAAGACTTCTGGGTGAAACTCCTAAAGACAGAATTAAACAGAGCAGAGGTTTCTTCATGTTAACTCAATGCTCTCCAAATACTGTCGTCTAGCTGAAGAAGATGCCTGCAAGGGAGCATGACTGAACTTACACAGGCACCCGTGTTGAAACGGATGGGCTAAAATTCAATAAGCCTGAACAGGCTGGAGGACAAGAGCTATATTTGCACAACACGGTAAATGATGCAGAGGAAACGTACTCTTAGCCATGCCACAGAAACTAGTTCTGCTCTGCTCCCAGAACTGATTTTATCTGATGGATGCCAGCAGCGCCTAAGAGACAGATGCTCATATTATCTTTATTGATCTACCGTTGGAAACATACCTGTCAGAAGTTTCAGCCAGTAGATGACTGTGAACAGTTGGTTTTGTTATTGAAAGTGTGATCATTTTTAAACAAAAAAGGAGTCTTGAAAAATATACCCTTAAGGGTTACAGACTGCATGCACACATATATTTAAGTATTGGTGATATTTCTAAAGGAGTCCTAGACACCTAAGTGCTCTTTTGCATCTCAGTTGCTTTACCCCCAGTTGGCAACCAAGCATCACACAGCCGCTTGCTCACCCTCCCCCTGCCCCTGGTGGGATGGGGGAGAGAATCAGAAGGGCAAGAGTAAGAAAACTCGCAGGTTGAGATAAGAACAGTTTAATAATTGAAATAAAATAATAATAATAGTAATAAAAATTGTAATGAAAAGGAGAATGAGAGAGAGAAACAAAACCCAGGAAAAACAAGTGATGCAACTGCTCACCACCCGCTGACCGATGCCCAGCCAGTCCCCGAGCAGCGATCGCTGCCCCCCAGCCTACTCCCCCCAGTTTATATACTGAGCATGAAGTCATATGGTATGGAATAGCCCTTTGGTCAGTTTGGGTCAGCTGTCCTGGCTGTGCTCCCTCCCAGTTTCTTGTGCACCTGGCAGAGCATGGGAAGCTAAAAAATCCTTGACTAGGGTAAGCACTACCTAGCAACAACTAAAACATCAGTGGGTTATCAGCATTATTCTCACACTAAATCCAAAACACAGCACTACGCCAGCTACTATGAAGAAAATTAACTCTATCCCAGCTGAAACCAGGACAGACATAAAGCTGGTACATCCATAAAGTCAGCAGGAAATTTCACTACAGCCTTAGCCAAGGTTGGCCAAAATCTGTACTCTAATGGGCTACTTACACAGACTAACAGGAGAAGTACCAACTCAGCCATATTTTCATGGAGTGACAACTGACCCAACAGCCACTACCAGATCCAACACAGACTTGCAAATGCACACACATTTTCCAGTCTGCCTGGCCTGTCAACTACCAAGCAGCCCCATCACCCAGATAAAATTGGTTCAGCCCTTGGACACCAACTGACCCTGTTTCAGCCTGTCTTCTAATCAGGGACATTTTTTGAAACCACTCCTCCAAGTCTCACAGTTTACATACATATAGGCTTTAAAATGTGTTGGGCTGAAAACAGATAAACAACTGAGTTTCGCTGTGCAACAGCAATTTCCAGTTCACTGTGACCACTCAAGTAGCACCTCCGCTGAAGGAACATACAGTGCTTTCTTGCCAGCTTCTGCAAAGGACCAAAAAATTTTTTTTTTTTTAAATCATTAAACAGCAACAGAAACACCTCTAAGTAATACAGTTCATGAAGTCTAGCTGTGCTGTTTAATTCTCTTTTGCAAATAAAATAATAAATATCTATCCTTCAGGAAGAAGCACTGTGGAAGCCATTAAATAAGAGCCAGTGCTTGCTGGTGTTTCCCATGCTGTGCTACATTAAGGATGGCGTACGTTTTCTAGTCATTAAGATAGAAAAGAGCTGTAAAGCCATGGAAGGAGCTCCTGGAATAGGTAGATTTTAATGGCAGGCGCAATTACTAAGTGAGGAACAGAAACATTAAATAGATAAAAATTATTTTAAAGGCCAACAAACAAAAGCTCACTTTTCACACTATGTCCATCACCAGTGCATTCATCCTGGGTTCTTTTACCAATCATTCACAAATTAACACTGATATAGGAGTGGAAAGGCTAAGCTTCTATTATGGTATTACCACTACCCAACAAATAAAGGTCTTCAGAGACTTTTTCTAGTATGTTCCCATTGCACAGAAAGACATATTCTAGTCTGGTAATTACAGCTCCAAACAAGCTCTCCTTGCCTCTTGCAAAAGCATTAGTCTTTGCACTTGAATGAAAGGTCAAGACAAATGCAATATTTGCCAGCATGGACCATACAATTAGCACCAGTTAAAGCAAGTGCCACTCTACTTTAGCAGATCAGTCTTTCTGTATGGGATAATGGGAATCCTGCCTTTCAAAATCATCCTACTCAACTAGAACCACCTGGCAGGCACTTAAAAAAAAAAAATCTAGATAGGAAAAAATTACAAGTGCAAACTGTAACTTCTCCTGAGCCAGCTGCCTGAGCCAACTCACTGCCAGCTGCTGCTCCGAGGTGCCCATCAGAGCCTGGCAAAATGGTTTGGATTTTGTGTTTCCAACATTTTGGTTTTCAGTCATTTAAGGCAGGTAAATAGAAGACAACAGAGGAAGCAGTCTCACAGCTTGTGTACCCTTCTTCTGGCTACATCCCTGTCTACACACCTACGTTCAGTCCTAAGTACAGCTAATACTAAACCCATCTTTATCTCTGCTCATAGACCTGGAGATGAAACTACAAGCTAGATCCCAATGGTTTAGCAAGGTGGCTTTTATTCTCTTCTGCTCTGGGAAAGGAGGGCAGAGGGCACCAGGGCAGGGTCCTCCTTCCTCCTCAAGCCACCAATGGCCATGTGAACCTAGCACATGTCTGCTTCCTGAAGTCTTAATTCTCTAACACACCAGTGACCTGATAGGGCACTATATTCCCCATTTTGCAATACAGCTTTTATGTTTCATTATCTTACATGATAAAATGGACTAAGATCCTCATCTAATGATAAGAGCTCTCCAACTAAAACCTCAGTAATGAAGAGCAGAGCCCTTTGTTTTGATGATGATCTTACTGCACTGCCGCAGCTGCAGATCCCTACAAGCTAAGCGCTAATGCCTCAGCCCAACAGAGACACACTTAAACAAACCAGGGGAGACTGGCTAGGGCACTGCCTGCTTGTGGTTTTCTACCTGGAATCTGAAAGCCATTTTAATCTCATTTTGTGCATTAAAATTGCATTTTACAATGATAGTTTAAGCACAAGATCGATACCTAGTAAAATCACTTACTGTTATTGAGCGGCATGGGCACCATTCCAGCAAAGTCTTCTGGGTAAATGGTCACTTTCCTCAGTAAAAAACTTTGCACAAGAGAATGAATAAGTAATAATTGCTCCCATTCATAGAGCAATTCTCATTCTTAGTTCTTATGAGAATTACAGAATGGGACACAGAATGGCATTGCTTGAAATGGTGAGGTGCTGAAGTGCTGAGTAGCTGAATGACCCTTGCATGGCAAGTGAAGCTCAGTTCTTCCATCAAGTCCCATGACCAGAGCATGAATACACAGTTGTTCTACAAACACGCGGCCATACACACCCAGGTATTGTTTCAGGTTTCGTAACTGTGTCAGATTTCCTAACAACCTCTTCCCAGAATTTATGCAAATCTTGCACTGCAACCCTATACCTGAACAGCAGAAATTAAAAAGAACATACGCTTTTAGTCTGGGGAGAGGGGTTGTTGCAGCTGACAATACTGGCATGTGCACTTAATTGTCTGAAGTGGATAGAATGAGAGGAAAGAAATGGGAGAAGGCTTTGTGAATTATTTTCTTCATCTGTCAAAACCAATGGATTGATAAATTACGAAAACTTTGTCAGCACTAGACCTCGTGACTGACAGAACCCAACATTTAATTACTTCAGTAAGAAATGGTATTTTGCATAATATCAACTGAATATGCTCTTTATTTCTTTGGCAGTCACCATGTCATCATGGAAGAGCAAAAAACTAACTAACAGTTTCTAAAGCAAGTGCTTGGCAAACTTCTTAAACCTTGCTCATTTCAAGTTTTTGTCCATAAAATATGATGAAATATCATCAAGGTTCATCAATGATTTTTGCATGCAGCTAAAAGAATAATGGCATCTAATCAAATCATTACTGTTCAGTAATGGCATCTATGCCTTGCATCTCTGCAATCCAATGTTCAGTATTTACCCCTGGACATTGGAAACTGAGGGGGGTGATGGAAATCACACCACCTATTTCCTTTTTTTGCCTTCCTGAAGGCCCAGTATAAATACTGAAAAAGGAATCCAAACAAATCTGTCCCATCCATCTAGTCCTATATCTTCTGTTCTTGGATGATCCCACTTGATTCTCTCAGACCAGCAGTTCACAAATGAGTGCAGAAACCCCATATAAGATTGCAAATCTTCCAACACAGTGGAAAATCTATGGCAAGTTCACTGTGGATTACTCAGACAGCTCACTAACTTGATCATTCATGTTCACATCAAGCCACTTCACATAGTGGGAGAAAAACTCGGAAAAACAACCTGAAGGCAAAAAACAAGGCTGGAAGTAAAACACAGGAGAAATTACAAGCTTTATTCCAGGTGCTGAACTTACAGCTGTGCCTGAAAACATCAGCAACAGAAATAAAATCATGAGATCACACGGCTTTAGCAAAAAAGAAAGACCAACGAAAGGAAAAGACAACAGACTGAATGGCTTTAATGGCAGAGTTCAAGGAATTCAAAGAACAGGCCCCTTGGGGGGTTGGGGCAGAGCCAAGGAGGCCAACAGATCACAAACAAGAAATATAAATGAGAGGAAATTCAAAGAACAAGGCAAAACACAGCAGAACGTTGAAGTTAAATAAGAATCTCTTGCCTATGTCTGCACGACGGTGTGGTCAGAAGCACAATGCGCTTCATCTCCGGTCTGCCTTGCAAATAGCTCTTAGAGCTTGCATGGATGTGCCTGATACTATGCAAACCTGACAGGCACGCAGGTCCCTACATGTTCCATATATGGTCCACTTGTGTGTAAGTCCTTACTCATTGTGTATTGCTCTGTGCTCAGTCTTGCCAGTTTGGTCTTAGGAGTGTGTGGGATACAATGCGGATCCATTCTTGAGTCCAGCCATACATTGGATAAGGTGAGGAGAGCATTCTCTTCAAAAAGGTCCTTTTCTCCATGGCTTTGTTCTCCAGACTTCTTTCAACATACCATTTTTCTGTTTTTTGCATTGCTTTGCTTTACTTCCAAAGGCTCCACGAAGTGCATCTTATTATGGGTAACTGGCATCTCCAGTTGCCATTTCAAAATGGAGATCTGATCTCCATCTCCCCTCTTTAATTGTTTGAGCCAGAAAATGCCATAAAAGCCTTCCTCTTGCTGAGCTGAGGCTGCCTCACCTGGAAGAGCAAATTTTAATTTCTGCCCAAGACCATCAGCCTGGTACATTTCACTAAAATTACATTCATCTGCACACTTACTATATTCACATGCCACGTACCCAATTCCTAACAAAGAAAGTAAACTGCAAAGTTTGGCATCCAACATGTTTTATGGATGTTCTTATCTTGCTGTTGCCAGACAACCTGCCTAAAATGGATGCATGCCTTTATGTGATGCAACACATAAAAATGAATCCTTTCCTCAGGGAACAAATTAGATGAACTACAAAAGACATGATCCAAAAATACACACCTTTCTTGATAATGGGAGCAGTATGCATTAAGCTTACCTGCATGACAGCGAAAATGACGTTTCAAACAATTTCATGTATTTACCAGCAGAAAGAGAGATACAAACACTGAAGAAGCCAGCAATTATAAACAGATTAAAAGGAATAACATTCTATCTTTTGTGAAGTAATTGCATTTAATGCAACTGCTGGAATTCTCATGGTACGCTACACATGTCAATATGCCAAAGCAATTGACTATTTTAAACGTTCACAGATTAAAAAACCCTCTAGGCTACTGGCAATTTGGAATTTCTCAAGCTGCCAACAGACATAGGAGGCCTGCAGCCTAGATGAACTCTCCGAAGAGCTGACCCTTCTCAGTGTCTACATGACTCTGCAGGTTCAGTCGCTTGCCACGGGACCGGGCTGCGTGCTGGCACGCGCTCCTCCGGCAGGGAGACAGGCGGCTGCGCACTCTGCACGTCGTGTGCAGCTTGGACGCGACGCACCACCTCTGCTCAGCTAAGAAGGTCCACAAAGCCTCTCTGATTTCCAACTCATACCACCGAAGTATACTGTTAAAACAGTGAATCGCAGAATCATCTCTCAGCCAAGGTTAGAAGGGCCTCCTGAATCTAAAAACAGATTCAGAACAATACTAGAAAACTGGATACTTCCCAAAGCAAACTTGATGCTTCAAGTTGCTTCTATTTTTCTCAAGGATTTTCTCCTCTATTCCTCCCTTTCCATCTTAAGATATTAAGATTGCTTATTAACCTATTTCTGACTGCACGGACCATAAGGGCAAGCAACATTCCCTATAGCAACTAAGAGAAAGCACTTCCCAAATGATGCTGGGAAAGCGTTCAGGATATTTTTGGTAGCATTTAAGATGATATGGCCAAAAGCACGTGACAAAAGAGCTCTTGAAAGAGCACTTGTAGATACCAGACCTGTTTAGTAATACCCACCCAGTACAGACCAGCTTGGTTTGGCCTGAAATTTCATCTTCCCGTTTTTATCAGTGCAGTTTGCAAAGTATTCTGACCTGCAGCATTTCAAACTCAGTGTTAAATGATCACACAAATTTAGGTGAATGAGGAACCGGGCCTTACAGATCCCATTAAAGTTATTTAGCCAAACACTGGTTAGAGTGAGATCCTTGTAAAAATCTAACCTATGATGTTCTGGAGAGCTTTAAGCACCTTACATGTCTTACAACAATTGTTTGTAAGGTCAGAGAATACACAAGGAATAATATCTAAGAAAAACAACACATTCAACCATCCTTACAGAAATAAGCCAAAACTACTTATGGAAAACAATGCTCTGGGAAGAAAGATGATGCACAGCTAAGAGAAAAGGTATACTCTTCATTTAAAGGGTAGTGCATTTAAATGGCAGAACAAGAATCTTTTGAAGCATAAATCTGCTCATAAAAAAAAAAAAAAAAAAAAATTAAGTGACCGTTCAGAGTTCCTGGCTAATTACACAGGAAATTCAGGGGTCAACTGACTATTTAGCCCAAGCAATTTTAAGAACACACGTGTGAATGCGCACACTTACACACCTTTTTTTAGGTTAAAACGTAATAAAAAACCCTACAGAAAGCACACACAGAGCCAACTACCCTCTCTTTCCCCAAAACACAATCCCTGAGACCAGAAACAAAGGCAAAAAAACCTCTCTAGGCATAACAGGCTACTTCAACCAGTGACCCAAGAGCATATTATATCATTTCGTCAGGGAAGCACAGCTGGTCTCACATGGGGCTTCACCTGATGCTTTGGAATGCAGCCAAACAGTGCATGTCCAGAGAAGGCTACATGGGACCAGGCAGAAGACCAGTAGTGGGGACACCATCATTCATGAGCACCTACTGGTGCTATCAGCGTTCTGCACTGTTTGGTATTGTGAACACTTAAAGTCATCATACTATTAGAGTACCAACATACAGCAAGAACCTGGCAAGGCAGTGCTTTGAAACACCTGGCTACATCCCCAGCTTCGTATGCCATCACTAACCACCCCCTCACACAGCACAGCACAGCCAGGGCATTTTTTGCAATCACATATTTCAGGGCTTTCTGCAAAACTCAGGCCTGCAGAAGCCAATGCATGTCTCTTGCTTTCACAGGTCTGTCTTTCAGGACCATTCCCTTTGCTACGAGTCCTGTGTGAACAACAGTGACTCAAGACAGCCATTTCTCACTGACAAAGCAATTCTATGATTTGCACCGTGCTAAAAGCTGCAAAAGCCTCTTCTCCTAAACACAGAGGATTTAACACACTCTAAATGTACTTCTTTTTTAGCCTAAACATCCGTAGTCATTAACTTTATATCCACATTCAGGGTGCTGCACTTGAAATACCAACGTATTCAGTAACATTAAAGGAACTGCGGGTGTGGGTTCCTAAGAGTCACAGATAAGCAAGTTTCAGAAACCTGCAAACAAGGGGTGTGCTGAGAAATACTGCATTCTTCAGTCACAAGCAGATAGTCCGGCAGTCTCTAACTCAGAGGATGTTTAGGACCTGTTACTCACAGGAGAAAATCCTGCTGATTCTGGTTACCTTCCAACCATACAGAGGGAACTGGGAAAGTACAGCACCACACATCACAGATATCAAGGGAAGAAGAATGAAAACACAGGGAAAGTAAAGGACAGAAGCAGAATTTTAATGTGCCCCATTAGGCTTTCCTGTGTATCACTCATTAAGTGGGTCCCTGATAAAGGAGCAGGATAAGAATTCAGCATCTATCTGCAAGTCAGTTAACACCACCTAAATCCATGTCTAACAGGTGATGCTATCCAGTTTACAGATATTGATCGCTGGTATATGTGTACATCATGTTCCCACCTTCTCCGCTATGTCTGTCACAATAGCTTATGGCCACAAATGAAAATCGATTAAGAAAATCTTTTTAGTGGAAGACAAGCGCTCAAAAGATTCAGATTCTCTAAATTTTTGATACCTTTCCTACTCTCAGAGAAGGCAAGCACAACTCAGGAGGCCAACAGGATGAAAACAAAATCCAACAGGAGATTTATCTTTGTTTAGGAGGGTCATTTCAACTTTTTTATTTAAAGAAGTTATTGAAGAAAAAAAGATGGTATGACCATACAGAATAAGGGGAAGTCTTCCACAAAGGCACAGAAAGCAAAATGGTGAGCCCCGTTCTGTCAGGGACATCTTTTCGAGTTCTGTATTCAGCAGTGGTACTTCTTGAAAACGAGACCTTATCAGATCTTTTCTCTCTTCAAAATGGAGCAGCAGTCAACAAAGCAAACAAAATGCCGACAGGGAAGGTACGGGTAGAAATGAATACTGAAACAGTGTAAAAACCAATGGCAGGTCAACAGCTTTTGTATATGGTCACAAGAAATTAAATCCTGGCTTCATGAAACTCAGGGAATTCCACCACTAACGTCAATCGGGTCAGGAGTTTGGCCTCTGTTAGTAAGAGATACTGCAGAAATGCAAAGAGTTCAGCAAGAGACAACTGAGGTGACCAACAGTAAGACAAGTCTTTATATGAAGACAGCTGAAGCAGAAGATTATTCAAAGAGAAAGTAAATAAATAAGGTGAAATGAAGAAAAGACATGTAGCTAAGCAACAAGACTTCACCGTTGCGTCCCACACCTTCAGAAGAACACCAGGAAGCAGGTGACTCAAGCTGGCTGTTGCAGGCTAAGACACATACCCTTGGACAAATTATTTCCTGGAGGAAGCAATAAATAAGCATGCCGTGTGGACACAGCGCTCCCATCAAAACCAAAAAGAAATGCCTGTGGTCTCAGGAAAGCTCAGACTGAGTCACTATCAACATCCTGATCTGAAAAAAAGAATTTCAGTAACTGCAACTGGTAGCAGGCACACTTCAGTAGATCTGGACCTAAAGTAGTTTTAAAAATACTGACTTGCCTTAAAGCAAGAGAAGCAGAGAAGAAGAAATTGCAATAAGAGTCAGCCAGAAAAAACATGTGTTTGCCTTTGCACATGGAAATCTACATTTGCTTCACGTTCAGCAGGGAGAAGCAGGAGCACTTCTAAAAGAACCCCTGTGCAGGAAGGGACTGCTGTGCAGTGCTAACACTGAGCAACACTGAAGCCAATAGAGCTGCGCTGGCTAAACAAAGCAGGGACGAGCCCAGTGACCCAGCACAGTAGGGCAGTCAACCTGAAGGCCAACAAACAGTAAGAGCAAAAAACCAAACCAAAACATGTTTTTTTGAGCAGGTGGTGTGAATACAGAGTATGGTGCTCAGAGCACTCCTAGGCAGGACAGCTGTAGCTGAAAAAGGGACCGGATGCTCCGTGTAGGCAGCCTCGTTTCCCATCATTGTAATTCTAAAATCATCCGATTACAGAGGAAGACTGTCTGAGGCAACCAGATGGGTGACTACCAAAACCTACCAGCTGAAGAGAAGCCTTCCAAAAGAGCACTGCTCTTCACCCAGTTGGGAAACTTCAGCACAGTCACTGTCTAATAAGGAGGGCCAAGGTTTTTGTGTGTCTGAATGAGCTGAATGCCAGCAGCTGCGTAAGAACTAAATTTACCACCGCAATCCCAGGAATGCCTCCATCTTCTGCTAAAATAAAAATCTCTGGGCCATTAGCCTATTGGAATAGAAGCTTTTCCACTTAACTGAAGATATTTACTCATTCTCTTTCCGCATCTCTCATGCTCCAGTTCCAGTAAAATCCTGCTCGGTTTCAGAGTTTTTTATGGAAACACACATGCATCAGTTCAAAAGTACTGATATTATGGGAGTAGTATTAAACAACTCACCTCACTGGGTTCCTCTGCCTCTCACATTTATTCCTATGAAACAGAAAATGAACTGCAGCTGTCAGAGTGCTGGCTGACCTACTGGGGACAGTACTGCATTCCTGCACACACGCTGACATAGCATTTTCTAAAGTTTATTTCCCAAGGGGAAAGGGTTATAAATAAGTCTCATATTCACAGTAAATCTCCTGCCCTTCATTCCCTACAGCTTTGAGCATGGGCGGTTTTTTGTCACAGGAAATTGCATCAAAGTTTTCAGAAAAAGTGTATTAGCTTACATGATTTGCTTTTGTAAAACTACCTTTAACGTGACCCCCACCAAAGCCAGATTTTAAAAATTCAGTTTCAATCTTCTCTATGTTCACTGCTCTACACATTCATCTGCAGAAATCTGGACATCTATGAAATCTGCAGCTGTTTTAGAAGATAATAGATTTTATTAAAATACATTTTGTATTTTTTAAAAGTAACTTTTAAAAACCCACAAAGAACTGCTAAATGATTAAAGGCATTTCTGTACACCTTCTGAAAATACATATAGTCAGAGCTCTAGGGAGGCTGTTTTCTCTTGGGCTCTACACTTGGAACTGAGTGAGAAGCTGAAGCAATAAATAGGGGCTTCACCACGGGCTCTAGAATCCAACAGAGAGGATTCACTTGTGAGGCAGGAGCCTCAGATTGTCAGCTTTTACGCCTGGGGCATCACATTGACCAACTGTTTGCCGATCCCATTACAACAAGGTTCTGATCCACAACTGGAACTTCCCAGTCCACATCTCCCCCCTGCACACACACCCAACATCTATTTCTGATTCCTCTTAGTTTTGAAAATACAAAAGCAAAAATTACCCTAAATGTAAATACTATCCTTCCAGTCTGAGATGACTACTGAAGTATTTTCTAGGAGGTTAAAGAATAAGTAACTGCTGCTTTGGAAATCCATTTTTCTTAAAGGCCAAAACCCAGACAAGCAATATTGCCTACCTGGACATTACAAAATGTCAAAGTTCTCCCTGAGATTTCAGTTTTAAAGGGGCCTTTCAGAAGGCATCCAGTGAAAAAAGAAATATCACATAATATGCAGGCATTCTCTAAAAGATTAAATAGATGATTTGGCCAGATAAGCGCTCTGGGGAAAGGCAGGAGTCCAGGGGAAGGATTAGATGGATGCTGCTGAGCTGCATCAGGGCAAGCAGTTGGACTGATGAAACAGTAGCATGGGATAAGGATGCAACCCGCAAGAACAACTGGACTGTGCTCTGAAATAGAGAGTTAAAAGCATGAAGACTCAAACCAGAACATCCTGGTCCACATTCAGACTCCCCCATATTGGAGATTCCCAATTTTGGGTTTCAATACAGACGTTTACAAAAGGTGAGCAAGACTGATGTAAATTTGGAAGGAAAGGCTAAGGGTTAGATATGGTTACATCGTGTCTTTTGCATTTTAACCCTTTGCTTCCCTGTCACCATTCCATACATAAGTGCTTTGCTTTGAGGAAGTTACAAATGTCACTGTGTTTTTCACAGGCATCCAGGAGGAAATTCATCGATGCGATTAAATAATTTGTTAGGTCAGGCAAGACCTGAGGCTGGTGAGCAGGGATTCCTGCAACAAAACAAGCATCATGAACAACGGGAACCAGCTCAGAGGAAAATGCAGGAAGGACTGGCACTTGGAAAGGGTAACCACTTAAAAACTGATCAAAAGGTACAGTTCACCCTGTAGGTATGACAGCTACCTATTAATCTTACAAGTTAATTTTTAATAATCCTCAAAATAGGGAAATGGGGACATTTAAATATCAGGTCTGGAAAAAGCCTGTGGCTCCCTGGACGTGCTCCCTGTAGTCTCTAAATAAGCTTCCCTTGCAAACTCTTGTTTCAACACATGAAAGGGAAGAAAACAGCTCCTCTCTAGAGAAAAGCAGCTGGACAAACCTCTTCCAGTCACTTAAAACTCAAAGGTCTAAAAACTCAAAGCAGTAAAATAGGCAGTCTTATCCTGTAGCTAAGAACAAAGTAGCACAGCAGAGAGGTAAATTACAAAAGCAAGAGTTCGAAGGGATAAGTGGCCAATTCTCTACAAACACACTCAGAAAAACTTTCACAACTTTCTTGTGAAGTTCCTTAATACCATCTGCTGGTAGTACCCTGGAGGATAGAACGGATAACATCAAAAAGAGGATGTAAAATTAGAAGAACCTCTCTTAATACAAACATGCATTTAGTTAACACCCAAATCGTCACTGAAAATAAGGCTGTACCACAGGGCTGAACTTCAGCACACAATGAACGTGCTTCTCCTATAGCACCTTTCGTCCGAAACAGTATTCCCCCTCCAAAGGGAAATACTGCAGTTGTTCAGTGCAGAACAGCAGTAGGGAACAGCTCAAAATCAGCTGAACAAGACGATGTCCAAGATAAACTGTAAGAGGGACAGTTTGCAATTTACAGCCTCTTGCAAAATACACTCCTGGAGTTTGACATCGGTATCCTGAAGTAGGCAAATGTGGTGGTCACTTGGCAGAGGAGAAACCTGAGGCACAGGGAAATTATGCTGCCCTGAGTGAAATCCGCCCCTACTAGCCCTACTCTCACATGCGGTGCTGCTCCGCGTCACAGCCAGCAGCTGTGTCCTCTTAC
Organism: Balaeniceps rex; assembly: GCA_013401315.1. Lineage (NCBI taxonomy): Eukaryota > Metazoa > Chordata > Aves > Pelecaniformes > Balaenicipitidae > Balaeniceps > Balaeniceps rex. The sequence goes on along the minus strand of VYZW01059109.1, from coordinate 67,541 downwards.
AGGCACAAGGCTGCACAGTGCATGTGGTTTGCACAGGGCCAGTTTCATGTACAGTGAAGTTGTGCCAAAGCAAGAACATGATCGGGATTTCTCCCTTCCGTTCTTCTCAGTCGTAGAATGTAAATCTCCAAGCTGGATCTTGTCAGGGCATGGATTTTCACATGCAGTATCTGACTTTGGGATCTGCCTAAAGAGCTGCCTCCTGGAGCCCACCACCCAGCAGAGCACTAACTACACCTTAGTAAGTGCTTCCTCCAAGTCAGAAGAACAGTCTCATTCACCCCACCAATCTTCCCCCCTGAAACTTTTCTGTTTGTCCCCACCACTTGTAAATGTGATCCCAAATTCTCCTTGCACTTCCCTGGCTGTAGAATGGCCTTTAGATCTCTCAGCACGGTGGTCCATGAGAATGCGGAAGGTGCTCCACAACATCCTCATTTCCATGCATGGAGGCAAGCAAACTGAGGGTAATACAAACAATAAATTAATGTTCAAAGATGCCTAATTGTTGTTGTTACAGGTGAGGCACCACAGCATAAGGAATCTACAGGCTTTTCCAACAAAGTTGGGATTTGGGATGTTGGGATCTTGGGATTCAAGATTAAGAAACACTACTTTGGACAACAGTTGTGTGGGGACTCCTCATCTAGCTACTTTGACATTTAAATGTCTCCAACCTTTGGCATGCACAGAAACCCTGCTACCTGTGCTCCCAAGCACATGGGCATAACTGGAGCATACAGTGGAACTGAAGTAAGAGGATTACATTTCAGGAGGGACATGTTTTGGTGTGAGACTAGAGGCTTAAGGGGATTAAAAGATAGGAGCTGCTTCGGGGAGTGACAGGGTGAAAAACAGCAAAGCCCACACGTAAACATTGCCTGTAAGTAAGCATTGCTTTGTATCCTTCAGCAGCAGAGATACAGTGGGCAGAACAGCAAATGAACCAGCGACCACATCAACTGCATCTTCAACCACCTCCGCTGTCCCCAGCACCATCTTCACTCACGTCATACCTGCATGTTCTGTCTCCTTGTGCCTTTTATCACCCTTGTTTCTTCTTAGCTGCTGCTCTTCCCAAATGAACCAGCCCTTTTCTCCTGTCTTTCTATTATTATCCATATTGTCTTTCTCTGTATCATTCCCCATCACCACTGGAAAACAATTTGGAAATACTTTTTAATTCAATGCAAGAAAAGGATGTTGGGATGCTATACAAAGGAGGGTGACTTCCACATCAAGAAACTAGAAGGATACAAATATAGCCATCTTCATAGATCTAATCCTGGGTACAAAGGGGAACTCCTGTAAGCTTTAGAAAAAAGAACTGCAATCATTTTTAAATCCAGGAAGATTTTATTTTTCTGCTAGCTAACACTCCTCAAAGGTGGAGCACTACATTTGGCTTCCAGTTCAATATGCCCTTCTAGAAATCGTAGTTTCATTCCCTGAAAGATAAGGAATTAAACTCACTAACAAGAGTTACAAATGCCAGAGGGCCTAGCACAACTCGAACATCCTATCTGAATGTAATTTTGAAAACAGAAAACAGTGCCAAATTCAACTGATGCTTTCAAGAAGGAATAGAATTCAGGAGCAGGGCTCTGTGGTGCTAAGCATAACATGTGGCAAAAGCTGGAATTGCTTCAGAAAGCTTAAAACCCAATACAAGAAAATTTAAAGATGACTACAGCAACCTGACAACAGACACTAAGAGGATGGATACTGGTGGATTGAGTAAAAGCTGCCAGGCATATTTATGTCAAAATGCATTAAAATATATACACACATGTGTATATACATATATATCAAAAAAACCCTACAAACTACATTTTGGTTTCATTTAATGGAAAGAATCTGCACTAGACAGGGCTGAATCCCAAGGGCTATGGTAAACTAAGCCAAAGAAACCCTCTCAAAAGAGAAGTCCTGCAAGTGTCATCTGAATTTTAATGACAAGGTAGTTGATTTCATTTGTATCACAGAAAGCATCAAAGCAGAGGAGCAAAAGTTAGGATGACCACTGAGCCAGGGCTTGGGAACCAGGAGGTTCACTCTCTGTAGTCAGACCTTTATGGCCTTGGATACTAAACCCTCCCAAAGCTTGGTTGAAAAAAATGGGACAGAAAGTCAGAGATCACCTCTGAAAAGCGCTGACAGGTAAAACTGGTTCATATCTATAAATGGTAAAGAAGAGGACAGCTTGCAAAAATGCTCGCATTACATTGAGCATACTTAAATTCACTTCCCGCTGCTGTTCAGGAGCTCATGTTTCCTCCTTGTTAAATTCACACTTCTTGATAGTGCAGATGCTCTGTTTTCATTTCAAATATATCTGTGTTCACCTTTCTTTTCCTTTCAGTGAAAAGCATGTTAACATCTTCCCTGCAGTCAGACATGTGAGAAGGCTTCTACTTGTGCTTCCAAATCAAAAGCAGCTGCTATGTGGCATGGCATGGCAGAAGTGAAAACTCTTTTAAATAAAAAGCAGAAGAGCAAAAAGGGGAAAGGAGGATAGAGCAAGTAATAAGCAATATAACCTGCAATACAACTGAGGAAGAGAAAAAACAAAAGAAACAATCCTCCTCTTCCCCTAATTTTTTGTTTTATTTTTTTTCGATGGCAAGACGACTCTTAGGTTTCTTTGTTGAATTTGGGATGAGAAATTGTCCTGGTTTCACCTGGGAGAGAGTTAATTTTCTTCCTAGTAGCTAGCATAGTGCTGTGTTTTGGATTTAGTGCAAGAAGAATGCTGATAACACACTGATGTTTTAGTTGTTGCTAAGTAGTGCTTAGGCTAGTCAAGGACTTTCTTTTTCAGCTTCCCATGCTCTGCCAGGTGCACGAGAAACTGGGAGGGGGCACAGCCAAGATAGTTGATCCAAACTGACCAAAGGGCTATTCCATACCATATGACGTCATGCTCAGCATATAAACTGGGGGGAGTTGGCCGGGGAGAGCGATCGCTGCTCGGGGACTGGCTGGCTGTCGGTCGGCAGGTGGTGAGCGGTTGCATCACTTGTTTGTTTTTTTTTTTCCCCTGGGTTTTGTTTCTCTCTTTCTCATTCCCCTTTTCATTGCAATTTTATTACTATCATTATTATTATTATTTTATTTCAATTATTAAACTGTTTTTGTCTCAACCCGCAAGTTTTCTTTTGCCCTTCCAATTCTCTCCCCCATCCCACCAGGGAGGGGGAGGGTGAGCGAGCAGCTGTGCGGTGCTCAGTTGCTGACTGGAGCTAAACCATGACAGAAATGTAGGTTTTCTGATGAAAGACAATTTGCAGAAACCATTAGTGGCTTGAAGCATCAAGAAAAAGTGGACTGAAGGGCCTGCTTCACATGCTTCTTCATGGGCTATGGGAGAATATCGAATGGCAAAGGAGAATGAGGAATTCCCTTTCCAACTGTACCCACCCAAGGTGTGTCCTTGTCCCTGTTGTACCTTGCCCACTTTTCAAGATAACGGCCTGCAGAAATGAGACGGTTAACATCCATCCTACAGCTGTTGCATCTTGGAAATCCTTTGACAAAAGAACCTCAGCTCCCACCACTAAGTCTCTTCCAGTTGTCACCTGCCATAATATTATAGTGAGTTTGTAGAATATGCAGTTTCTTGATTAAAAGACATTAAAATGTCTTTTAAAAAAAAAAAAGAGACAAAAATCTGCCTTTGAGTCAGATTATCACTGCATTTACCTAGCTTGATTTTTTCTATGGCATTATATGAATTTGGCCTCTGTTCTATTTGTTTTATTTCTTCAATTATCACATACATTGCTTTATGCCTGTTCCTCTCCACCCAGGACAGCTAGTGACATTGTATGCTAGATAATGTGCAGATAGTCTCAACCTTACTTCTAGAAGGGCTTTGCCCCAGTATAGCTGAGGGAAACAGAGAAGGAATGGAATGGCTTACAGAAATGGTTTATTCAGCTTGTAATGAGCTAGAATTCTCATTATCCGTAACACAGGATACATAAGGCTACTTTACTTAGGAATTGGCTTGGTCCTGGCACCACTCTTCAACTCCCTTTTACATTTAACACAGCATTTTTTGGCAGAAGAGAAAATGCCCAATGCATAATTAAGAGCTTGGATAGTGTTGTAATTTGTTTAAATGCACAGGTATGCCATGAAAAACCACAGTGCAAAAGCAACTTGTATCCCCACAAAACTCCCTGCCTTGCACAGCCAGTATTAGTCTTCCAATCAAAATAAGCTTTATGGACAGCAAGCTCTTTTTTAGTTTTTCTTTTGCCTGTCTACAGCGTGTTTGCCATTTGAGTGCAAGTATTGTGGTAAATCATGAGCCTTCAAAGTACAGCTCAGGTTTTTAGCTCTTACCCTTACAACCATAAGAAAAAATTGATAAAAAGTCTTTTCACTGTGAAAATGCTTCCAGTTGGAACACACAGGCAGCCTGAAACAGCTGGTCAAGTGGAGGCAAGCCATTCAGCTAAAATGCTGATGTGGCAACTATTGAGTATAGTAACAATAACTTGTCACCAATGTTCATTACTTTAAGGTTGATGAAAAACAACAGGGACAGTTATAAACTGTTGCCCCTTTGAAACCAGCAGCTCCCAAGCTTTCCCATGCACAAAGCCATTTCAGGGATGAAGACTGCAGCTAGGGTCATTGCTTCTTAATTTAAGAGCTTCTGCCCAACTGTAATAACTACAACAGACTACAGGACAGATGATCATCGGGGCTCTGAGCAACCTGATCTAGTTGATGATGTCCCTGCTCACTGCAGGGGGGCTGGACTAGATGACCTCTAAAGGTCCCTTCCAACCCAAAGCATTCTATGATTCTATGATCACTAAGTCAACTCCTACTCTGACCCCTGATCGTAACCTGGGAAATGGGAAGCCAACAGAAGTCAGGAGACTAATTTCACTTAAAACAAGGGATATTTTTAGGGAGAGCAACGCACAGTTAGTGCTCTCACAAAGACCAGAGTGGGTGCAGGGCCACAATTATGGGAGAGGGAAGTATTAAAAAAAAATTAGCAGAAGCATAGTTCCTGAATAGAGCAGACAGAGAAAACACAGGGATTATTACTTTAACCACGATGGCCCAGCCTGGATTTGAAAGCAGAGCTGGTGCCTCAGATAGCCTAAGGTATTACATCTGGTTCTTCAAACTAATCTGACCCCTTTGAGACAGACAAATACGTCCTTGGGGAAGAGCGTCGTTACATTTCAAAGTCCTAACGTTAACCACTGACTGCCAATCGAGATACAGCAAGCACCCCAATGAGTCATAAAACACTAATTTTCCATTAGACAGCAAGAGAGAAACTGATGACAAGAAACAACAACAAAATTAGCCATTAACAGAAACCAGATGGAATGGCAAAAACTATTCAAAGAAAACTATTAACTGAGTATCAAGAGAAAGAAATAACAGTGTGTAGTAACCACAAAACATCTCAATATGGAGACCAACCAACCATCAAGGTCAACATAAGGGAGCTTAAATTGGTTGGTTTTGAGATTGCTTCCTGTTACGCTAGGCTAAGCTGGGAACTTGACATTAAATTAGAAAGAAAGGAAAAAAAGATCCCCAAACAAGAAAAACGCAAACCCCCATGTTGACAGCAGTCCAGCTGCCCAACAGAAGGTGCAGAAACCAGGCTCTGGAAGAATATTTTGAAGACATTTCTTCCTCTTCCCAACACTCTCCTGCTACCTTAGTGCCACCTTGTCTTTTGAACTGCCCATTTCTATCACTGAAGAGCTTCAGATTCACTTTTACTAAATGGGCGGGGGGGGGAAGTGAAAGATGTGCACATCTCCACAGTCCACACCAGCACCTAGTATAAGGTTTGTCTAGGAATATGCCAATTCAAGTCACCAAATTGCCAGTGAAGCACTACTGGCTCTACAGAAGCCAAAATGTTCACCACTTTTTAAACAACTACAATTCAGTTTCGTCAACCTCTGATACACAAAAAAACATGACTCAAGTTTCAAAATAATGAAATTAGCTTAAAATTCATAAAATGAGTGTGCACATCCCCAATCACAGAGGCTGAGTAGACCAGAGTACACACGATAAAAATAAGTCGGCAACACTGCCTAGTAACTGCAAGAGACAGGAAGAAAATCTTAAAAATACGTGTTTCAAGCATTAGTTTAAAAAAAAAAATGAATAAGATTAAAAAAAACAAAAGGAACCTTTATCTTCATAACCTTTCTTTCAGTTATATGCAGGACAGATGCATGGGTATGGTGCTTCCATGCTCAATCCAGAGATCAAAAAATTACCATTTCTTTTAACATAATAATCTCATTATTTCAGTACCACTGTTTAGATTTTGCTTTTGAAAGTGTTACATCTCAGGAAGAAGCAACAGTATGCTTTTCTTTTTTTTGGCTGGGAGGCAGGGATGGTGATTTGGGGGTTTTTGTTTGTTTGGGTTTTTTTCTTTACTGGGACTGAAATTCAGGGGTTTTTTCTAGCTAATGAGACTGCCATTCACAGAGGCCAGGCTGTCTGAGGTTATCATCAAGCCAATGGGTTGAAGTCATTCTGTCCTTTGCCACAAGGCAAAATGGAGAAACAAGGGATGAGACAAAGGGTGGGGGAAGAGGGGGAATAATAATCGGTGTAGTCTTTCAGCCCTGAACTGCTTAGCTGAAGAAATGGAAAAATCACCCTCTCTCAGTGCTCTTCTACATTACCTCACCTTCCCTGAGACAATAAGCTCTTTGGAGCACATCCTATGTCTTTAGGCACGTCTGGACAGCTTTACAGTAGCCTTCTGGCGTCTGCAGATAACAACAAAGTAAGAGAACTTGGAAGAAACAGCATCTGTGGATATGCTCTGTCCAGCTGTATGATGAAAGGCTCAAGCCTGAGTTGGGCCCTTCTGATTTCTTCATGGCTAGCCTCATAAAGAAAGCACATTAATGTAATTAATTCAAATGAATGAAAAATTATTCACTACCAAGCAGGAGACAAAAGTTCAGGGCAAGGGTATTTTAACTCATTTCAAGAAGGGCAGCTCCCAATCAGACTTTACAGAGCCTGTGAAGCCATACTGGGAGAGACAACTGCTACCTCCTTCAAACCCATCGTGGAACTGCTCTTGTGAGAAGCTAAATCACTTCGGCGAGAGTAAAAGGTGACATGAACCTCACAGGTTTTACTCCTGAGAGAAGTAGAGGAACTTTACAACATAGGTCTTCAGAGACCTACTTTTTTCAGCCAATCTGACTCATTAAAGCCTAGTTTCTGAGATGACTGGCAAAGGTATTGATTGCTTGGCTGTTCTTGATCGTCTTGGTTTAAGCCATAGAAGGTTCCCACACACCTATAACAGCCACCAAGCAAATACATTGAGCAGCACTAGTTATTTGGTGAGCTTGAAGTCAACGTAATAAAGTAGTGCCAGGAAAGTCCCTAATCATGGTCTTTGTCTTTCATCCATACATAGCAGACAGATGAGAAAGGGATGTTGCTAACGAAGAAATATATAGATTCCAAGGCACATTACAAAAGAGTATTTTTAGCAAATGCAACCATAAGAAAGAAATGCATAGCTTTAGCAACAAGTGGAAAGAATCTGTAAGCAAAAACAACATACCCAGAAGAAGTGATGTTTAACAAAAATTAAATCACGATGTCAAAAACACATCAAGAAGAGACATGAAAGGGAAGGAGAGCAAGCCACAAAAAGACATCAAAAAGGAGAGGAGGTGGGAAGAACAGCATAATCTGAAATTCTCTCTGTTCTTTACAGATTTATGATTGTTAAAGAACAAGATAGAAAAGGTTTCTCTC